>JAMKQA010090147.1:0-12653 GCA_024699735.1 Posidonia australis
CTTTGTTGTCATCTTTACATTCATTTCTTTTTAGACAGCTTCTTTGCTACCGCCTTTTCCCTTCTCTCTTTCTTTTGATCCATGGACAGCTTCTTTGTTGCCATCTTTCTTTTTTTTCCTTTTATTTCTTTTCTTTTGGCAGGTGTCTACCTATGATTATCTATTGAGATTTTATGCATTGATAGCACACCTACCGAGTGTCAGTGGTCTCACCCCCATTTTAAGTATTCGACCAATGGATATTTATTATTAATGGACCGAATTACTTATTATTTAGGATGCACTCCCCTCTTTTTTGCACTTCTAGGTTTGGATTTGGACATCCATCCGTTCACAACTTATTAAGATTTATGCTAGGATAGCATGTCCGACTCTAGGGAAGTGTGTGGACTTGTTATTCATGGAATGAAAGGGGAACCCTTGAAGGCTTGCCTCCATCTCAGTGTCAGATCCTTAATCTGCTTTTCCACAATGTGTTCGTGAAGTGAAGCTAAGAACAATGTTCCTAAGTTTTGGGAGACAGCTGGTTCGCAAGCTTGGGCAATCTATAGGCTTGATATGCATGTTAAGGTTAGTACCTTCTAAAGTACAGTACATTCCAAGAATATGCAAGCCTAGTGTCATTCACTCTAGCCAATAGGTGTTGCCTGGACATGCCTCAATCACCAAATATGATCTTTCCCTAGTTAGTCTCAATTTCTTATGCTTCTATGGTAGGGTTGCCTTCTTATTAAGTTTTTTTTCTTTTTTTAAATTTTTAACCACATGAAGGAAAAGGATATTTTATTTACATATTTTCCATAAACAAAAAGAAGAATAGGGAAAGTAAAGCTTATTTACAATAGTTACGGGGGCTGCCCTAGTGTAACCTCCGTTAAAAGAGGTTTCCACCTGATTGTCATTTGGCCTGGCTCATGCTTGTTGATGCTTCTCGACCTTCTCTATTAATGCATCCCACTCTATTCTACCTTTCTCAACCCAGTCGTAAACAATATCCTTGAAGGCCCAACAGTCTTTTAAATTATGCCCATGTCTTTGGTGACACAGGCAATATTTATTTCTGTCACAGTTTCTTCCTTCTGGTCTTCGAGGCAAGAGATTGATTGCTCAAGTTTCCATCATTTCTTCAAAAATGTCTACTAACTTGACTGGGAGGGGAGGATAACTTGCACGTCTTGGTCCTTTCGACTGTTGCCATGGAGTTGTATCATGGTGGTTGCCTCTATCATTACCATTCAGTTGATGATCTTGTATCTGAGGAGGTTGGTCCCACTGCTTTGGCTTTCCAACTTAGACATGATACATTGGCTCAGTATTGCCCTCTACTTCTTGGAATTCATGTAGGTTTTCCTTCACAGAAGTGGCCACCTTATAAAGTGGTGCCATAGTGGGGCAATATGCATTTACTAGTCCTCTTTTCATTAGTCTAGTTGAGTTCGCAATCAATGTCTGGATAATTTGCCTTTCTGGGATGTCTTACCCGGATCTGGCTGCCATTTTTCGCCATCTGTTTGCAAAAGTAATCCATTCCTCTTCTGGTTTCATACTTTCTCTGCTTAAGTCATGGAAAGTTGGCTTCGACGCAATCTTATGTTGATACTTGGTTAAGAAGCATTCCCTGATTTTGTTGAAACTACTGAACTCTTCCTTTGAGAGAGTGAAGAACCAATCCGCGGATTCTCTGTCTAATGAGCGAAAGAAAAGGTATACAATGAGCCCCAGATCATGGAAGTATAGTGCTGATTTCATTTGAAATTGCATGATGTGGCTATATGGGTTGGTGGTCCCATCAAACCTTGGAGTCTTCCAGTACTTGAAGCCAGGAGGGAGCTAGAATGAGGAAAATTTGCTTATGTCAAAGGTGGGGAGAGCTTGTGTCTGAATCCCTAAGGAATTTAAAATCTTCCTCATTTCTTCTAAGTTACTAAATTCGCCATTAGCTTAAGAAGATGCTTGGCCTGCATACGGTTGAAAAGGGATCTGATGGTGAATATCCCAATCTAGTTAACCGAAGAAAAGTGGATTGACTCTTTCTTTATAATCTCCATGTGGCAACTGCTGTGGTAGCTCAAAGAACAAAGGGTTTGCCTTTGTTTGAAATTTTCCATTTTGGTCGTTTCTCTGTCCCTAGTGTTCGATATCCGGTGGTGCATTTCCGAGCTGTCCTTGGTATAGACCTTCAGGAATGTGGTTTGCAACAGGCCTTTATAGTCCTTCACCAGAGAGGTATTGACCATGATGGGGATTATCATTTTGTTGATTTTCCATCCTTGACGGGCCAAGGTGGTTGGTATCACTATAAATGAAGCGACACAATGCTTGATATTGGATCGAGTCAGGATCCAGTACTTCTCTAGTGGTTGGATGGAACAACTTTAAAATAAGTTCCTCCTTGGGCATACTGGCTGCATCTAATTGGTTGTTATTGGATTCAGACATTTCAGGCTTGCTTTCCTCTTATTTTATCTTAAGTTTTGAACAAAAAGTGTAAGACGCAAGATGTTCTACGTCTTATGTAAGATGCTAATAAATGAGTGTCTAATGTAAGACGTCAAGAATTGGGCGTCTAACACCTCTATCCATTGCTACCTCTTTAAATGCTGATTTGGTCAATGCAAACAGTATCCAATATTATTTATTCAGTTCTTACAGACCCTTGGCACACCCTCATGCTTTAATGTTGCAACATCTAGGTCTGGTTGGCGGCAAGATGAACTACATTGATTGGAGTTGAAGCAATCTGACAGTGTTGGACGCCTAGTACGAACCATTCAACGTTAGACGTCAACTCTGAAGCGTCTAACACTTTAACCAGCCTTTCGGTATAAAATGCCTATTTTTAGATGTTTAACGTTGGATGTTGTAAATGCGGCGTTTAATGGGCCTTACTATCTTCCATTTTTTTTCCTTTTTGATCTCTTTTTTTTTTTTTGATCTACCTTTTCTTCTCTTTTTTGGCTCTTTTTTCCTTTTTTTTATGATTTTTTAATAAAGGGAAAGGATTACACTTGATAAAAGAAAAAAAATTACAATGAATTTTTGGAATCTATTACAAGTCTCTAAAAAAGGAAAATTGGACTAGAAATGTCCTGTTTAAGGTATCTATTCAGATAATCACCTTGTGACATTTATCATTCCCATGAATAAAAACCAAAAATTAGCAAAGAACCACACAATGTATTAAACGCTTTGTCTGGTGCGTCTAACGTAAGACACCCCAACACTGGCGTTCAACACCCCTGTTCAAACAGCTATACAGAAACACTTTCAGGCAAGCATTTAAAGCTTTGATTTTCGATTTTCGCTTTATTATTAGTATTTTGAACCTGTGTTGCTCTCAAGGTACCTAAAGCATAGGTAAGGCTTTCTTCGGGGTTTCTTATGGATCCTCACAAATGGGATAAAAATCTCCTTCTAGGTACCGCCCCCTATCTCAACTCCTAAGGTTCCTTGGGGGAGCCTGAGCATACTTAGATCCCTACCCCGTAGAGGTAAAGTCTAGTGTACCCAGAATTAATCAGGTCTCTCGCGTATCAATCACACAAACACAATCAAATCACAGAAAGAGAGGGGGAAGAATACAAGTCTAGACTTAGAGTTCTAATTAGTTTTCACAGAAAGCTAAGGGAAATAAAAAAGTGGCTCTTGTGCAAGCTAATGACAACGAAAATACCTTCCTCAAATCCTTTACAATAGGGGTGCTTGGGACTGGAAGGGTAATTAACATAGCCCAAGAAAAGACGCAATCAAATTAGTTCCCCAATAAAGGCCATGCAAGTCATAGAGGAAACATCGATTTTTTATTTGATTTTTCCAAAAGCACCCAAAAACTAAGGCTCCAGTCCCTACAGCAAAACTTATTACTTCGCACCTTGGTACATTGGGCCAGTTGTAAGAAAAAAATAAAAAGAAAATTTGAAAATAGAACGGGATTCAGTTCAAAGATGTTGTACACCGAGGCTGAAGCGTCCAATGTAGAACGCTATCAATATAGCGTTTAACGTAAAACACTGACAATTAGGTGTTTAACACTCTGACAGAGGATTTTTCAAAAAAAAAATAGTCCTTTTTATTCAACCACCTCTACTCCCAACAATCAAAATCAAATGAGAGGAGATTGCATGCATTTAAGCGTAAAAGAAAACCAAAAAAATCAAGAGATCGTGGTGCCTCAAAACAATATAAGGAATTTCGCCACAACCTCAAAAATCTGTAAAAAGAAGAGAAAAGATGCAAGGAAAAAAGAAGAAAGGAAGAAGAAAGAAGCTCACCTTTACATGGGGGCACTTTTAGCCGTCCCACCATGATCGCCAGATTATAGATACAAGATTTTTGGGGAAGTGTTTTGCACGTGCGTTCGTTTGTCGCCTTTTTGCCAGTTCGCTTGTGTCCCTTTGTTTTGCCACGGAAGTCGGAACTGATGTGATCGCCACTCTCGGTTCACTTTCGTTGGCCTTCGAAATACCTTGAGAAGATGTTGTGGTTGTGGGTTCAACTACCTTAGGATGACGCCAGTATCGCCTAAGGAAACCCGTGTAGATGAGCTTCTTTTTTTTCTTCTTTTCCTTGCAAAACAATATTAAAAATGTAGATTAATACAGTGTAGTAACAAGGCTCAAAATGAATTAAAATATAATAGTGAAATAAAAGAGAAAATACTTACCCGATGAGTTTTATCTCCCAAATTGCAACTAATGTTATGCCTAGCTACAACATGCAAAATATGCAAGGAATAAAACATGCAACATGAAAACCCTCTTTTGTTTATGATGCGTATGCAGGATGCAAGATGTCAACACGATGTGGTTGTGACCGGCAGAAGACTTGGGCTCAAGACCTCTCTACTCTCCTTCACTCATAATTCTCTCATAATTTCTCTCACTCTTTCTTCGTAATTTTCTGATCATTCTATGGATATCTCTCTTTGTGTCCCCATTTTTGGTCCTTTTTCTCCTCCTCTCCCAAAGGTTGGGAGCGCTCCTCTATTTATAGAGGGACGAATGGCTCAAATTTGATAAAATGGCTTGAATTGGCAAGATCAAGGAAATGTTTCCAACTTGAATCGTTGAACGCTGGTAATGTCAGCATTCAACGTAGAATGCCCAACATACAACGTTCAACGACCTGCCGACACCCAACGGTCAAAATGAAAGAATAATCTGCTATTAATCACATATTAGGCTTGATTATACTCTAATTGAGTCACTACTTGATAACGGACGTCAATAGAAGACAAGGATTTGAATTTCAAAAATCTCCAAATAAGGAAAGTTGTGGAGCACAACTGTCAGCTATAGAACGCACCATGCTTAGCGTTTTATGTTGGACGCTACACAGTACAGCGTTCAACACACCTAGTCTGTGAACTTGTCAAATTTAGGTGCCATATTAAATGTGGTCAAACAAGCAAATTAATGAGGTACTAAAGACCTCTAAACATGGTAAGAAGACTCGTTTGAAAATAGTAAAGAATCCAAAAAAGGAAACTTGATAGGAATGAAAGGGAATTGAACTGGGGACGTTAAACACTCATGGTGCTAGCGTACAATGTAAACGCTGTAAAATATAGCATATAACGTTAAACGTTGATATTGCAAGCGTACAACGTTAAACACTGTCATATGCAGCTTCTAACGACCTTAACTGGCAAATGGGCTTTTGGAGAGTATTTAGGCTAAGAAAAAGGTTTCTAAAGATGAATGAGACATGCTATGATGCAATGGGACTCAAAAATGATAAAGGAGTGCAAAAACGGGATTTCTACACGCGCTACATAGGACCTTACTAGATCTCCAGGAGGGTCGGTGGGGTAGCATACAAGTTGGACTTGCCTTCAGAACTCTTTGGCATCCATAGCATCTTCCACGTGTCGATGTCGAGGAAATGTTTGGCAGACGTGTCCTAGATCATACCCTTGCAGCCAAAGGAGCTACAAGGAGACCTATCATTAGTTGGGGATGTTGTTCAGATACTGGATAATAAAGAGTGGGTTCTCAAGAACAAGGTCATTCCTCTAGTGTTGATGCAGTGGCAACACCATGGTACCGAAGAAGCAACTTAGGAGCGTGAAGAGGATGTACGGATGCATTACCCCCATTTGTTTTGTTAGGAGCGAATTTTGGGAACGAAATTGTTTTAAGGGGGTAGGATGTATCATCTTAGAATTCAATAAAGATGTAATTAAGGAGTACCATGTAATTTTGGAAATAATTATTAATGGATAATTGTCATGCCCCCAATTCCCTTAATAATTTCAAATGATTTAAATTATAGGAAATTAAAAGCTAAACAGAAATATCATCTACTAGGAACCTATGTGTGCGGCTATGAGACACCAGACTATATGCACTATGCTAAAACCCATTTGCATATTTGTACCTACAATCCAAAACTATGACGAAAATGTGACTGACAAAAGTCACCCAGTACGCACCCTACGAAAACAGTGGAAAACAAATCTATATTAAATTTTCCTTAAAATTCATTTCGCAAATCATTTTCTCCAAAACCACCAAAACTGATCAACCAGGTCCAACAGGCAAAAAACCACAAGAAGCGCGGCCCACACCGATCAAAACAGCAAATAGGACTCTATTAGTCCAAAACCTCAAACGAGGCCCTCAATGGCAAAAACCACACACAATGAGTTGGGAAGCCCGACGCTAGGCAATCAACTTTGACCACAAGCAGCGACCAAGGTGCACTGCACTGCCACGGTGAAGTCACCCAGTGTAGGGGCGATCACCATCCTATGATTCTCTCACCTGGAGAATCCTCAAAAAAGCCAACCCCTCTCTAGGAAGGCAGTCTTGTCTCTCAAGATGCTACCAGCTACGAGACACGTGTTCTACCCGCACTGGCCATCACAGGGTACGCCTCTTCACAGCGTCCTCCACATGATGCTCAAGAGGGACTATCATACCTCCACACCCGAGCTTTAGTGCTCACAGTAATAATAGAAGTATCATACCTCCCCATTATGCGACAAGACACCTCGACCCATGGACCACAACCCTAGCCTCGAGACGACAGTCAGGGAGTTTCATACCTCCAAGACTCGACGACCCTCAGCCTCAAGTATCTCAGACCCCAACTTCAACCAGGGAGGTGAGCCCGACCACCCAAAAATGTCGTCACATTCCCAAGTCCCAACAACATGATCCACGGTGTCTCGGTCCGCACACAGAAAGCCTAGAAAACCAATTTCTAAAATGGGCCAACTCATCTCTTTTGAAAACCATTTTCAAAATCATTTTATATCTTTGGAAACTCTTTCAAAACCTTAACAAAATGGTACATCAGATGTCCGACGAGACCACCACTAATGGCCCACAATCCCATCTCAAATGGATAAAACAAATCAATCCAGGAAAATCCATGGAAAACACATTTTATAAAATAACTAGGTCCTGATTCGGCATACCGAAATGGGCTCAGTATACCAAAATCTCCTAGATCAGAAGACCAACCAAAATCGGTTAACCGAAATAGGTGCAGGCACCCAAATCGGCAGACCAAAAATAAGATCGGTCAACCTAAAGTTCCTGGTTCGGTAGATCGAATAAATCTGGTTGATCAAATTAGGACACAACGGTCAACACTCATAGCCAAAAACGGTAGACCGAGGAGATTCGACCAGCCAAATTTCGACCAGAGGACCTAATCTGATAAAAAAAGGCATATCGAAATGATTCGGTATGTTGTTTTCTGTGAAACCAAAAAATGGCCCAGGGCACCCACCTGTGAAAATCGTCTAAAATGGGACCTAGGAGTGGACCCCCAAAACAAGCGCCACAAAATTCAACTAAAACATATATTGTAGACCTCGAGTCTACTCCAAATCCACATAAACAAAACCAAAATCCATTCATCATATAGGGAGAAATAAATTCGAGAAGCCATAGGGGTCAAAAATGACCTAAAATCAACCAATGCCATAAATGACACCATAAATCATCATAAATTCACAATAAATTCTAGACATGTAAATTTACCTAGATTCCATGCATCCCTATCATTTTCTACCATTTTCATGCTTTCTACAACACAAAGTGAGGTGCGTACCTAAAAAATAGACTTTGGCGACCCACTCAATCTTCGACCAACTCCGACGACTCCATGTGTCTTCGACCACTCCACGACTTCAGCTCCACACACCGCCGCATGCCGCCTCATACAGCCGCCGACCCTCGAGCACACCAAACAGGGCAACAGGGGGAGAAGGAGAACGGGGGAGAGGGTGAGGTGGGGAAGGGGTGAGTAGAGAGAGAGAGAGACGGGAAGGAAGGGAGAGAGAGATGGTGAAATGGAGGGAGAAGAGAAGTGGCGTGCTCGGAAAGGAAGAGGAGATGCGAGAAAGAAGGGAAGAATGTGTCGCTGCATGGGGAGTGTGCCCTGACTTAAAAAGCCACACAGGGAGGAAGGTAGCACACATGCATATCGACCAACCTTCACCAGCCCAACACAAATCCCACACACACACAACCACCCACCACAACAATTGGCTCACAAACACAGGTCCCACATGGACCCACAAGAACAGTGTCACAATGTACAGTGCCAACCACATGGAGACAAGCACTAGAACACACAAACAGAAGCCAACCCATGAAGCCTATGCCCAAAATTACAAAATCACACAAATGGGCATTGGAACAGTAACACCCATCTAGGAGTAAATTCATTAAAAAAATATAAATAATTACAAAATGAATTTACAGGTGTTACATCCTAACCACCTTAAAAGAAGATTTCGCTCCCGAAATCACTAGCAGGCGAAAAGATACAGGTACTGGGTTAGGATGGCTTCCTCATGTTCCCACGTGACCTCCTTAGCTCCATGATGCCACTACCGCACCATGACCAGTGGATTACCTTATTCTGCAACACCTGCTCCTTGCAGTCGACAATCTGGACAGCATCCTCTACAATGGACAAATCTTCCTGGAGCCCCTCTAGCTAAACTGGGATTACATGAGATGCATCAACCAGATACTTCCTCAACATGGAGACATGGAACACGTCATGCACAGACAACATCTCTGGTGGTAGATCCAGCCAATAAGCAACCTCACCGATCCTTTGGGTGATCTGGTATAAGCCAATATAACGAGGACTCAGCTTCCCAAACCTCATGACTCCCTTGGTTAGTAACACTTTCAGAAACACAGTCTCCCACTAGAAATTCCAACGGTTTCCGCCTCCTGTCGGCATAACTCTTCTGCCAACTCTGTGTAGCCAACAGCCTGCTACGGATCAGGTCAACCTTGTCTGCATACAACTACACAAGCTCAGGATCAATCAACTAATGTTCACCCACCTCGCTCCAGCAAACTAACAATCTGCATGGCCTACCATACAAAGCTTCGTATGGCGTTATCTCGATGCTCGAGTGATAACTATTATTGTAAGCAAACATAATCAGTGGTAAATGGTCCTCCCAACTTTCTTGCAAGTCTAGGGCACATGCTTTGAACATATCTTCCAACGCCTGGATAGTCCTCTTTGTCTGACCATCCGACTGAGGATGAAATGCTATACTATAGTTGAGCACTATGCCAAAGGCCTCCTGTAGAGTTCTCCAGAACCTTGAGATGAGCCTCGTATCTCTGTCCGACACAATGAACACTGAAACATCATGCAGCCGAACCACCTCGGAAACATACAGCTCTGTCAGACAGTGCATCAGAAGCTTCACCCGAATGACCAGGAAGTGAGCAGACTTGGTTAGCCAATCCACGGTCACCCATACACTGTCGTTCTTCCTCTAAGTCTGCGGCAAACCAGTCACGAAGTCCATGGAGATGTGTTCGGCCCACTTCCACACGGGAATATCCAACAACTGCATGGTCTCTCCAGGTCTCTAGTGCTCTACCTTGACCAGTTGGCAGGTTGTACACCTTGCCACATGGTCAGCAACATCCCTCTTCATGCTAGGTCACCAAAAGTTCCGCTTCAGGTCTCGGTACATCTTCGTACTCCTAGAGTGAGTAGTGTACCTAGACTGATGCGCTTCATCGAGCGATCTCTGCTTGACTTCCTCATGTTGGGACACATACAGACGCATATCATATCTCAGCCCTCCATATGCCCCAACAAAGAAATGAGGCTCTCTACCAGCCTCAAGCTTCCTAAACACAGCTTAAATAAATGGATCCAACTGCTAGCAAGCGACAATAAACTCTATCAACTTGGGGCAAACAGATAGGTTGGTCACCCAAGTACCAACTGTCCTCCAAGCTTGCCGCTTCGACCTGCAGCTCACCAGATTTTCCAGCATGGTCCACTCCTTGACCATCAGGCTCGCCAACACGTGCGTACGTCGACTCAAGGCATCGACGACCACATTGGCCTTCCCTTGGTGGTAGGATAGGTAGAAATCATAGTCCTTCAAATACTCCACCCAACGGTGCTGTCTCAGATTGAGGTCTCTCTACGTGAAGATATATTTCAAATTCTGATGATCGGTGAAAACTTCAAACTACTCTCCATACAGATAGTGTCGCTAGAGTTTGAGAGCGAACACTACGGCAGTCATCTCCAAATCGTGGGTCAAGTAGTTCCTCTTATGATTCAACTGGCGCAAAGCATATGCAATGACATTGCCATGCTGTGACCGTGCCCCCAGCCCGAGGGCCGATCCGGTGCGGAGGTCGCGCCAGAGGGGAGGAGGCCACAGCTATGCCAAGATGGCGAGGGCACGAGATGGGACGAAAAAGGAAAGAAATGGAGTTGCCACCTGGTCTTTTAAGGGAAAGACAAGGAAAACCACAAATGAATCACTAAAAGTGAATGAATGAGACACAAACGTGAAGGCCAGATGTCTACTAACCAGAGGATGGGTAACGATTCCTATTACGCACGGGGAAGGTGTTAGGCACCCCCGTACGCCCGAGAAACTCGATCTTTCTAGTCTAATTTGCTTGCTTGAGGCTGAATGAATACTTGCTATGCCTAGATTGTGTTCTAATCATACTGATGTGAATGCCAAGACAAGACTGGATGGATGTACAAGACGATGTGCAAAAATTACAATGAAATCCACATGAATTGACAAAATTGCAGAAAATCACATGAAATGACGATGCTTTTGTAAAGAACGCCTCTGAAAACCATGTTGATGTCCAAAGGATAAAAAGTAGAGTCAACCTGGGTTCTCGAAATCATGGAAAAAGTCATGAAAATCAAAAAGGGGAAAAATAATCTGTGATAGGGTCAAATGTCGACCCTCAGGCCTGTTAATGTACGCCTTCGGGTGATGAAATCCAAATCAAATCAAAAAAAAAATCTGAAATGTAGGATTAAAGCAAATCAAATCGGATAATGGATAAGAAACTCCAAGGACAATGTGAAGAAAGAAATGCATGAAGGAAAGCCATAAGATGCCGGCTCGCCAAATAGGGATACAAATGTGAGGAAAACAGATATGAAATGCATGGACAAATGCCTAAATGCATAAAAACTCTAAAGGATGGTCTAAACATGGACTATGCAAGACTAGTGCAAAAATTGAGATGTATGCTCATGAATTGGAGGCATAGGGGCAATTTGGTCATTTCCCTAGCCAGATGTGATAAATGTTTGCATGGGAGTGATGCATGGCCTAAGTTATGTCAAAATGTGTGCCAAATGTCTAGAAGATGTTATTTGCAAGAAACATGGGGGAGAAAATCAACAAAAAGATGTAAACACAATAAAGGAAAAACATAAGGGCCAAAATGCAAAATTCACAAAAGGAGTGAATATTTGGATGAAAAAACATGTTCACGACCCCTATTCTAACATGCAAATGATGGGTCCAATGTCAATGTAGCACAGGGATGTAAAAGTTGCACTTGGATAATTTCCTGAAAATTCAGGGTCTGAAGTGCAAAATTCACACATAAGTGCAAATGTGACCAACATGTAAGGCTAAAGATCAAATCTCAGTGAAAACATGATTTTTAAATGGAATCAATGATTAAATGCAAAACATGAAATGCAATGAGTGAAAAATGCCCTAAAATATGCAGGAAAACATTAAAACCCTAAATAATGGATTTGAAATTAATCTAAGAGTCAAAATGTAAATTTTATGTTCAGGAATGATTTGATGTGAATCCAGGAACTTTTATGCAAAATTTCTGGACCTGAATGTGATAAAAATTGGGATTTTATGTTGGTCAGTGCAATTATGAAGTTTCCTGAGGTTTAGGATGCAAAATACACATGAAAAACTCATTTTTTAAAGTTATGGAGGCTTAATGCAAAAGACCAAGACCTAAATGCAATGAAAACATAATCTCAGGGGTTTAAGTGTGATAAAACATGCATGAATAGGACTGAAATGCAATTGAAATTTAAATAGGACAAAAAGTGCAATATTCACAATGCAATTTTAAATTATGAAAAGTCAAGGGTCACAAAATAAACTTTCAGGACTCATTTGCAAAGAAAACATGAATATAGGGGTCTTACTGTGAAGAAATAAAAATATATGGGACTGAAAATGAAATTAAAACTTAAACAGGAGTAACATGCAATATTTACATAAATAATAATGAAATGAAACTTATTTAAATCTCTAGGGGCTTAAACATAAAATACAGGACGTAAGTGTAATAAAAAATGAACCTGAAAGTAATAAAAAAGGACCTAGATGTAAGAAAGGACCT
>JAMKQA010090151.1:0-17932 GCA_024699735.1 Posidonia australis
TTTTTTTTTTTTTTTGTTATCGGTTTAGATTAATTTTTTCTGAATATCCTTGGATTCGAATCCAGGGGACGTGGCGAGTTTAACATTCTCCAAGCCACAATGACTGAGAAGGAACAAACCCTTTTTGTAGTATGTCAAAGGCTTACACTTTCTCTCTTCCCATGTGTTTAAATTATTTTTCAATGACTCTTATCTACCATGTTGCATTTCTGTCTAGTTAAGTTTAATTTTAGAAGAAAAAAACACGTAAGAGCATTCAAATTTGCCATGTATCTCAATAATTGTAGAAGGTAATGGGAGAGACGTACTCCAAAATGGACGTCAAAACAGACACACCAAGCAAAATACGTTATTTGGCAGTTATCAAGTTGATTTGTTAGTGGGTCAGGCTCATTTGCAGGGAGAAAACGCACTGGTCTGTCACTCTAGAATAAGCAATAAGAACTATGGAAAATGTCACGAAAATGACAACAGCAAGTAATAAATGCAATGAGAATAAACCTATGCAAGGAGAACTATATGAAACGCAACTAGAGTAAATTTATTATATGCTATGAGGAAAATATGAAAATGTTGTGAAAATAACAATAGGATGAGTTACTATGAACACTCTCTATGACCACTATTGAAATATTGTAAGACAATAAAAATAAAATATAACGAGAATAACAGGGAAGATGACGGAATTTGGATTTGGTATATTGACATACGTTAACAAGAAACGACGAGAAAGTAAAAATGAAGTCACTGTCAGAGTTATCCACAAAACTCCCCGCCCCCCACCCCAATTTCCATCTTCGAGTGCAAATCTTGTGGATTGATGACCTGTCATATTTCCAGCCATATCTTTTCCATGTGTGTTGCCACATCAATAATAGTACACAAGGAGATGACATTCCCTTGATTGTATAAATAAAAGAAATATGTTACACACGTTCCATTTCTGACTTCCAAATTGATCCCTCCGTTGTAACTTGTGGCATAGAGGTCACATGAAGTGTACGTGAGCACACTCTTCTCTAGCGTTAATTGTTCGGTAATTGACGTGATGATTCTGAAAAAGCGGCGTATTTTAAATCCATTTTTGCTTTAAATCGCTAGAGTATCCGTCTCCTTTCACCTGTAATCGCTTCAATTTCTTCTCATTTTATCTTGCCTGTAATTGCTCAAGCTTTTTTGTCTTCTCCGATCTTGGTACAAAATAACAAAAAGGTGGTAGGTTGTTAAGAGTAACAGTGGATTGTATGAAGTTGAGAGTAGAAGTTTCCTACAAAATTAGATGGAAAAGTCAAATCAGTCTACCAAAGATATTTTGTTATGTCTATTATTTTTTCTCTAGTAAGTTATTTTTCTATTATTCTATATCATTATTTTCGGCTTTCTGCTTATAGTTATTATCTCGTCCATCTTACTGTACTTTTCTCTATCGAAGGAAATATACATATAAATTTAAATCTACTCAATGAGAGATTTTGTTGAAAAGACTATTTATGCACATTATTGATATAGATCCCTTCCTAATGGACAACCCCTTCATTCAGAATCTAGAAGCATTTTATGATACTAAACAAGTGGGTTTCGCATTGCTAAATATTTCGTAAAGCTTAATCTAGTAGATGCTTGTTGGATTTTGGAATTGTCGATTGCAAATGGTGCATCATCAGTCCTTTATATGTTTGTCTCATTTGTTATTTTGGAGCCATGCTTTAGTGGCCTAAAAATTGTAGAGATCAAACATTATGAGAATGTACTTCTAAACATTCTATTCAAAAAAGAGGAGCAAAAAATACCGAAAGATAGTGAGAATGCTGTCAAGCTTTTAATTTTGTTTCTTGTTGCATTATAACTCTTTTCTAATGGTCTGCTTCATATCCTTGTTGGAGCCTTCCATTATGTGGACAACTTGTCCATAATTCAAGATTTTTTATTGAAAACAACCATTTATAGATTCCACTACACCAAATTATCAGAAGCCAAACGAAAATATTTGATTCAATTACATTAATGGTTGTATAGCAATTCTTTTGGTAAGTATTACTTTTGTTATTTGATGTCAGAGTTGTTATCACGTTGTTACATCGCAGTGGCATAGTGATGCTACAAAGTGGTATTTATGTGCTATTAGGCTTCTCCTCTTATTTGATGTTATAGCATTATCATAGTGGTGTCATTGAGCTATCTATATGTTGTTAGGCTTCTTCTCATGTATGACATCTCCTACAATACTCTATCCTCATTCGGGATGCTAGGAAGGGTGTGTGAATGATTGGTGCAATAGTATGATTCAAAGACGGAATGTTGAGGGCACATAACTTTCACCCCCATATGAGCAACATGCCAAGTCTTTCAAAAAAGAAGCAGGACACAGTTAGATAAGCATAGTAAGTCATTAAAATAACAATGTTAACTTACTTGCACCAAGCCACTGCAACCACGGAAATGCTAGGAATGCTACAATGCCCGATCCAAGCTAACATATGTCTCTACTAGAAGAATGAGGGCAAGATCAATTTAATGGGTGATCACGGCTAACACTACCTCTACGACCTCAATGGCAACTATCATTCAGCCATAACTAAAGATAAACTCTCCAAGGAAGCGCACTACAAAGCCACAAAGCTACAAGCTGCCCACTGATGCTCGGTTATTGGCAATCTTGTCAAAATAATCTAGGCGCAGCATCGGAGTTGACCCGTCCTTGTAGATGAGGCTTTTCTCACATGTACTTCTAGATAATCCCGTCAACTAACTCAGAACAGAAGAATAACTGTAACAGCGTGTGAAAATGGGTGGTTACATGTACAACGATAGGCCACAGATCCATCGAACCTCCTCCAAGGTAAGAGTAAGTTTCGTCTGCTTGAAGCGGAATACATGGAAAGTGGGTTTCCAGAGTCTAGCCACAGCACATAATAAGTGCCAGTTCACCTCCACCTTGGCAATGTTCAACAATGAAGGGGATATGCCCCAAACCTGTACTTGCTTACGAACCTCAATAGTTAATTCACCAATCCATGTTTGCAGAACATTGGATCAGTGTTTTGGTGTCACCATGGTCGGATACGCTTGCATGGAATTTATGATGATAGATGTCAGATCAAAACCTAGAGGGAATAATGTAAAAATCAAGTTTGGGCAAAACAGAAAGTCATATGGCCAAATGATTTCTCAAGGTGGAGAGGATCAAACGAGTTCACAAATTTGAAAAATGATGTAAACACAGAACATGCAGATACTCCCCTTTTGTAAAATATGAGAAATTATGCAGCAAATTTGAAGAATGATAGAAATCAAAGCATATAGCTTCTTTCCATTGCAAGAAATTGAAGCATGATGAAAATCAACACATGGAGTCTTTTTTCCTTTGCAAGATATGAATGAATATGAGCAACAAAGATCAAATGGAAGGAGTAGTATGTGAATCTGTGTAAATATAAAAAACCCACTCAAAGAGGACTTTTTCCTTTGCCACATCAAAGAAAACGGGCAAGATCACATACCACTGCAAGCCGAGAAAGGGCGTAACCGACACTAGGAGGGCAAAAACAAAGCCTAAAGGATGTTTGAGGGCTTGAGAATGGTGTTCGCAGTAGGAGAGGCGATGGATTTCATTGGGGAATACAAAATAATATAGAAAAGAAAGAGAAGATGTAGCAGAAAAGGAAAGCAAGCTAGCATTCTGAATAGAGTGCACCAAGCTGGCGCATATTCCTGGTGCACCAATAAGGTGCACAAAGCTGGTGCACAAAGCTGGCACACCACCATACAGATTGTGAACATAACCTCCTCTAAAAAATCAAGCTCGTCCAAACCAACACAGTTCTTTAAGACCTGCAAGGAAGCATACATTCTACACACACAAATAGATACCCAAGAGGAGGGTTGCATTCCAAAATAGATTTGCATTCATACACAATTGAAGCACAAACTACATTGTTCACATACAAGCAGTGTACAAGTCGTAGCATTCATAAACAAGTAGTGACAAAAGAAGATTGAGCTAAAACAAAGGAATCTACTACTCCTCGTTGGACTCCTCCTTGTCGGAAGATCTCACTTGGGCACTCTTAGCCATGAGTCGGGCCCTCCTTCGAGCTATCCGGCGTGAATACTGAGCAGCGGTGGTAGACTAAGAGCGGGCAGCAGGGCTTAGGACCCTCTGTGAAAACTTAGAATCAGAGCGGTCCTCCTTAGACACTTCCAAGGTGAATTCTCCACTAGTGGCCACAATCACCTCATTGGCTAGGTAGTCTTGCTGAAAAATTACCAAAAGTATGTCAGATTTGCAACAATGCCAAAGTATATGCTGTTAAAGGAAAGTTGGAAAGATGTACCCGTATGATGTTTTGCCATCGCAGTTCCTGCATGAATTTGCAAAATTGTCAAGTGAACTTATGGCATAAACAAAATGAAATATATAAGCAAAAATAAAGGCCGACGCACCCGTTTTTGCCTGATATCCTCATAAAATGAGGCAAATTTCTCCTCGAAGCCCTGTGAAAGTGTAGACTATGCTTGCAGCTGGACCCTAAATATATACCCTAAACTATCCTAATACCCTAGACTTAGCAAACCCAAATCCAAAACCCTAAACCTAGCCTAAACCCTAATCCTAAACTCTAGTCTTAGCAAATCCTAATCCAAAACCCTAAACCTAGCCTAAACCCTAATCCAAAATCCTAGACTTAGCAAACCCTAATCCAAAACCCAAAACCTAGCCTAAACCCTAATCCAAAACCATAAACCTAACCCTAAACCCTAATCCAAAACCCTAACAACCTATAACAACTTCTAACCACCTACACAAACCCTAACCACTTCCCACTCCACCATAACAACCTATAACAACTTGTAACCACCTAAACAAAGCTAACCACTTCCCACTCCATCACAACAACCCATAACAACCTATAACAACCTATAACAACCTCTAATAACCTAAACAAACCTAACCACTTCCCACCTTCATCATAACAACCTATAACAACTTGTAACAATTTCTAACTACCTACAACAACCCATAGCAAACTACCTATAACAAACCTAACAACACAGCCATTAGCAAGCTTATAAATACCCCCATTTGCAAGAGAAAAAAAGGGGGAAAAGAGAACTTGAAACAGAGAGAAAAACTTGGAAAAAAGGAGAGGATGTTTGAGAGGAGAGAAATCAAGGAGGGATCACCAACCAGAGCAACCAGAGGAAGCTTAGATCAGTGAGGAAGCTTGGAGAGGAGGAAATTCAGAGCTCAAGCTCAGGTATGCCCCGATCAAAGCTCAATTTTCTTCCATTTTTGTTCCCTAGGTCCTCTTCAACTTCCTTGAGGTGACTCTAGTAGAGCTTGGTAGCTTCCTCGTCCGAAATTAGGATTTTAAGGGTCGTCGAACCCATTTTTCCAGCAGGAAAGGTAGGGGCACAAACGGTCCAAGCCTCGACGTCACTAGAAGAAGACGACCCCTGGTAGGAGTTGAATGTGCATCTCCCCCATCGAGGCTCTGCTCAGAGCATCAGAGCACCTTCCTCTCCTCTCCCCTTGGACTCCAGAAGCTGTAGGACCCCGCTTTGAGCCTCGATCGCACCCCGCAGTCGCCGTCACCGGAGATGACACAGAGTTTGATCAGGTGGAGGGGGTACGATGCATTCCTTTCTTCCAGATGGTGGAATTTCTTCATCTCTGCGCCCTCAACCCTCCTAGAGCCCTAGAGCGTTGCACCGCTTCCTCCAATTGCCCTTTCTTCTCCGAACCTGTCATTGGAGTCATGATGCCGGCGAGGGAGGTGGGAGGAGGCCTCCAACCACTAGATGCCAGATCGGAGCCCTTGGATCTTCCCCCTTTTCTTCCCTCTTGCTCATACGGTGCTTGGATGCCAGATCAGATATTGGATGCCAGATCAGATATTGGATGCCAGATCAGATATCGGGAAAACCTTGGATGGCTTCCCAAGTGGTCGTCGACGACGAGGTACAGTCACCGATGGTCGTCGATCCTTTTTTTAAAAAATTCCTTTTAAATAACTTTATTTCTTTTATTTTCTTTGCGTTTTGGTCCTTTTATTTTACATTTTAGCCCCCTACATTAGTT
This sequence comes from Posidonia australis, assembly GCA_024699735.1. Lineage (NCBI taxonomy): Eukaryota > Viridiplantae > Streptophyta > Magnoliopsida > Alismatales > Posidoniaceae > Posidonia > Posidonia australis. Next base: position 6,083 of record JAMKQA010090151.1, read on the forward strand.
TTTTAATCATTTTAATAATGTTTTGTTTTGTAAATTTGCAGTGTGATCCTTATGATTTTTTTTAATATTTCTTAGGCTTTAAAGTTTGACATAAAACCCTCTGATCTAGTTTTCATTCACTTCAAGTCCATAATTTGCACATAAAACCCTGGTCTCTATTAAAATTATTCTAAATGAATGATTTTCTAATACAATTGCAAACGAAACCCTGGAGATACAAGTTTTTACTCAAATTGTGCACAGATTTTCATTTTAATTCTGAACTTCACTAAATTTACACTGAATGCATGTTTTTATGGCATATTTGCAAATTAGTTCCTGGAATTTCATATTTTCATCCATGACTCCACTATTTTGCACATTTAACCCTAAAATTCTTCAAAATTACACTAAACAAATGTTTTGCTAGCAAAATTACATATTAGACCATAGGAATCCTAATTTTACCAAAAAATACATAATTTTGAACATTGAACCCCCAACTTCCTTAAAATTGCATAAAATGTGTTTTCTTAAAGATTTTTGCTAGTTTAACCCTAGAATCTCAACCTTTACTCAGGAGCATGTAATTTTTGCATAGAGGCCACTGAAAAATTACATATTTGACCCATGCTTTCATTTGTACATTTTGTTACCCTTTTTCATGCATATATTCTCATGCTTATTTTCTTGCATCATGCATGCATTTCAAGCTTGGTTTTCACATTATTTTTCAGATTTCTTCAGATTTTCATGATTTCGATTTGATTTGGATTTTCCTCACTCAAGGGTGTACATTAATAGGCTTAATAATGCCGACATTGACCCAAATGAGGATTATTTTCTCCCATTTGATTTTCTTGGATTTCTTATGTTTCCGCTGTTTTACGAGATGCTTTTCAAATATTTCCAATTTTCATGATTTTCCTCATCGCCCAAGGGCATACAATAAAGTGGCATTTTCAATGCCTACATTGTCTCTCGGATTATTTTCAATATTATTTCTTTGTATTCATTTCTTCTCTTTGATTTGGCATGTTTTGGCATTCTTCTTAAGCTTGTGCATTCAGAGTAGACAAGCATACACACACACTAGATCATTAGCAAGCAGGAAACCTAGAAAGACCGAGTTCTTCGGGCTCATAGGGGTGCCTAGCACCTTCCCCATGCATAACAAGAATCCTTACCCTTTCTCTGGCCCGCAATGCCCAAGTGTTGCATCCATTAGGCACGGAGCATACACGCGTTCATTTGCATTCCTTTGCATCATTTTCTTGCAATCATATGCATCTTGGTTTTCCACATCTTTCCATTAAAAGACTACGTGGTGACTCCTTTTCTGTATCTTTTCTTATCATTCCATGGTGTTTCCAAGTCTAGTCTCCTTCTTCAGATTCTCCATCTTCACCGTGACCATATCGAGACTCCTCGTGTGTTTCCACGCACCTTGGAGTCGTGAAGGGTTCCACCAACATGGTCAAAAGAAGTAAAACAAAACATTGGTTAGATCAGACCTTTTATGTGGAGCAAATTTATTTAAGTAGAGAGTAAATGGGTTTTACCTTAGCCTAGTTGGAAGCATACCACATCTCGCGCTGACTGTCACATACAACCTCCCTAAAAAGATAGGGCTTTCCAACCCGCCTATACCATGCTAAGTAGTCGATGTAGTTGACTTCTCGAAGAATGTACCTCTCTTGAGAAGCCATAGTTGCCGCATGCTGACTCCTAGCAACAGCACGAGACCGGACCGGGAGATCCATGTTTGTAGGAGGAACGAGGATGCAGAATTTGTTGAGGAACTGATGCCTCACTCACCACGGGAGGAAGTAGGTTGACTTCTTCGTACAGTAAAATTTCACCTACTTGTCTCTAAGAACGCGGTCGAGGTTCAGAGCTGCCCAGTTAAACCCATCATATCTCAACAATGGGCACAGGTGTATCTGATTGCAAAAAGAACAATCATACGTAGTGTAGGCGGATACTGATATGCAGAAATAAAATTCATATAATAAAACTTACATCCTCAAACTCTACCAAATCTAGAAGATATCGGTAGGACTCATAACTATAGACCCTAGCAACGGCGTGGTGGTCATGTTCGACCCACTGACGAGGCAAGGGAAGAAGCTCATCCTGGAGGTGATCAAAGCAATGCCCCCGTGTGATATGCTCCATAGCCCAGTACTGGCAAGAGCAAACAGAAGGAAAGTTAGTTATAAGTTATTATTAAAAAATTTGCAGAAAGGAAATAAATTTGCACTAGTACTTACAGTGAGTAGGGGGTACAGTCCCCTAAGGTGGCTTTGGAGGAACGCAGCCCAAGTGCGTGGGAGCCAGATGCATCCCATGAGTGGTCTCCCCAATGATCGGCTCATCACTGAATGAAAGACCTATCAGCAAGGCTCATTGATGAGGCAGCACTGTCAGCTCCCCAAATGGAAACTGAAAAGTGTGCGCCTTGAACCTCCATCTCTCCTCCAAGGCTTGAAAAAAGTTGTAATGCTCATGGATGGCCCGAATGCGATGCAAACCACCAAAAGCAGACTAGTGGAGCAAAAAATCCTGCAAAAACTCTAGCAGGCGGTGGAAATGGTCTAGCATAGGAGCCTAATGACACCACATTACCCAATTTGCATTCCCAACCTGAAACAACAATGACAAAATAGACAGTATTAGAAAAGCAACAATGACAAAGCCAAGACATGCTAATGGAAGGGCAAAGATAGTTACCTCAAAATCTGGGCATTCATAGATATGATCGCCGCTGAGTAATTGCCCCGTGAAGTTGCCCGACTCTTGAAAGTACAGTTGTTAATTGGAATGTCAAACCTATTTCACAAGCGCAAGTCATTCCAAATGAGCTTACCTCGATGGGGATGGCAGATGTCGAGCTACTAGAGGCCTAAGACCTCGACAAACTGCCTCACCGTCGTGGGCGAGAACTAGAAGGTCTACCTTGGGGAAGTTGTGAGCTCTCCCCTTCAAGGATCAGGTCATCTTGCAAGCAGACAAAGGTCACAAGCCTGGTTTTGAATAGCAAAGTAACACAAAGGAAATGCAGTATATTCGGGCATAGCAAAGCACGAGTCTAGAGATAGTGCATGGCACTATGAGTATTTTCTATTGGATACACTCATAAAATTTACAATCAATGGCAGATCAAAAAGAGCATAGCATACATATAAAGCAAAGCACATTGTCATATTCTTACGGAAATGTAAATAAAGCAAACATGCAAACACAACTCAGTATTGTAGAAGGGGGTCAATTACTTAAGGAAAGCATCCAATTACATGAAAATGTGGGAGTTACGGCCATTGTTGCCATTGAACATTACTGTTGTTGGAGTGTGGCATCCTCGTTGTTGTTACAGGAAAACTTGGGCATTCATTACTCTATTATGTACTTATCTCCCACTTTTTGCTTAAGCGTGATTTGATAAAAATAGATTCATGCATAACAATGACAAGGAGGAATTGCTTCAATCATGGCAAGACGATGGCATAATTGGCATTATAATACAAAAAATGGTTCATGGATCTACAGTAAATAAAGTTCATTTTTGTAAAACTTATTTTGCTTGGTGTACAACAAAACCACCCAACCGTCGGCCACCCCATGGCCAAACAGCCACCACCTCACCGTCGGCTATCCCAACAACCCACCTGAGTACCCAACCCACTGGAGTACCCAAAATCCAAGCCACCTCCTCGTAACCCACTCAACCACCGACCACAACCCAACGTCCCAACAGCTCGCTGGTGTGACCACCTCATGCACACCACCCATGGCCCGCTCCACCACCACACGCACACCACCCAACAGCTTGATCCACTTCCACAGCCAACCTGTAGCCCGGTCAGAGCCACCATTGTCAACCCATAACCCGTCAAAACCCACCGATGGAGTCCACTACATGCACACCACCCAACCGCTGACCACTCCACCTCATGGCCCAAAATCTAGCCCACCAACTGCTCCACCTTCACGCATCCCAACCGATGGCCACCCAAGTAGTAACCCTGCTTGAATCCGAGCACAAACTTCCGACCACACACCACCACCTGCTGACCACCAAAGCCAACGAGACCACCTCAAACCACCACCCAAACCGACCAAACACCCTGCCGGAACTCCATTAACTGCCGGCCATCAAAGGAAAAAATGGGGCAAGCACCAAGCAAAATGAAAAAACACAAGAAATGGGAGATTAAGGGAGAAGGGAACACCTCCAACGGTGAGCCTCTCTCCAACCAGTCCTGGAGAGTCTAGTCCATCACCGCCAGCTCCGAAGCCAAGCCACTACCGCACCTCACCTCCATGCCTAGCCGTCGCACCAGATCCGAGCAGAAGATGGGGGTTTCGTCTAATTTGGGTGAAGAAAAATTAAGAAGAGGAAGAAGAACAAGTGTGGAGAAATGAAACAAGAAAGGGGTAAGATAAAGAGGAAAAATAAATGAATTGCATATGTTAGTAAAAAAGAATAAAGAAAGAGAGAAAAATAAACTGGAGAAGGAATGAAACCATGAAGCATAATCCTATTTGCAGTGTCAAGTAGCTCGATGAAATGCAACATACGACTTGGTAGTTATGGCAGTTATCCAATGGGCCCTGTCGTGTACCAACAGTGCAAATAGTTTAATTTTCAAGGTCTAAATGCAAAGTGGCTGCGAAAATTGCGTTTCGATCCCTAGCACTCCACAACTTGAATATGAAAGGCAAATTAAAAAGTGTCAAGAAAATGAACACAAAGTCTTCAAAAGTTCAACAGATGGGGCGATTTGCAGAAAAGCCCTAACCTAGTGAAATTTACAGAATAGCCCGCAAAGGATGTGAGAAATCATATTCGGGCAGAAATTTGCAAATACGCAGCAGAACTTCAAATATCATAGCGTAACCGCAATGCAACAATCAACAATTTGTCATATCAGGCTAATTTACGATGATGCCCCTCAAGTTTTGGGAAATTATGAATAAGTACTAACTTTCTGCAAAACTCGCGAACAAGGCCAGATGAGATTGAAACCTCATCAAGGTTCTTTCAAAGGATATTTCACATGCATCTAAGCAAGAATACAAGTTTCCGTGCCATAGAGCCAGCAGCAAGCACAATTACCTTTTTGCCCTCCAAAGTGCAACTAGAGCCACTTCCTTCCTTGGGGACAATCCAAGGATTATCACTTTTCTTTTTGGATTCTCATTCTAGGCGGATGAGATCCTACAATTTTGTCCTTCTTTCTTGGCTTTTTGCGGGTGCGAAATCCTTTCACTTGACTTTGAACAGGTGGTCAAAGTTGACCTTTGACTAGGCGGTCGAGGTCGTGTCCTTCTTCTTGGATTTTCGTGGGCACGAAATCCTTTCACTTGACTTTGACCAGGTGGTCAAAGACAACCTTTGACCAGGTCGTCGAGGTCGTGTCCTTTTTCCTGGATTTTCGTAGGCACAAAATCCTTTCGTTTGACTTCAATTAGGCGGTCAAAGTCAACCTTTGACCGGGTGGTCGAGGTCGTGTCCTCTTTCAAGGATTTTCGCAGGTGCAAAATCCATTCACTTGACTTTGATCGAGTGGTCATAGTTGACCTTTGACCAGGCGGTCGAGGTCATATCCCTTCCTTTTCAGATTTTTGTAGGTGCAAAATCCATTTGCTTGACTTTGATTGGGCGGTCAAAGTCAATCTTTGACCGAGTGGTCGAAGTCGTATCCTTTTCCTGTATTTTCACGGGTGCGAGATCCTTTTGCTCGCCTTAAGTCTGTGCTGACAGGTCCACCTTTCTTGCTTGACAAATCATATATTTTGTCTTGCTCTTTTATTTGGGCTGGTACCCCCAACGAGTCGGTTGACAATTGTCAAGTTGTCTCGCGTTTGGGTTGGCGTTCGAGTTGATAACCCTAATAATCTAGTTGATGAGTTCGACAACTTATTATGTCCCTTCCATCGGTGCCCCTGTATGGAAGTTTTCTTTGGTTTTTGCAATGTCACTTCAGCATTAACATCAGCAATGCATCTACTTCCAACATCTATTCTTGTGTGCAACATTAGCATCAACATTGCATTCACATTTTGCATTAGGTCTCGCATTTGTATTTTAACTTATCATTGCATTAGCATCGCATTTTCAGCATTTGACTCAGCATTCACATGCACATCAGGTGTACTTTTGCATTTACATGTGGAAATTCAGCAACAAGTCATGACTTTCGGTACATCCATCGGATAAGTGACCCAATGCCTATAGCGAACATCATCTCTCGTAGCCTCAAAATAGGGATATCTTGTCAACCTTGAGCATCGATCTCGGTTCCCTTTGCCCCTCAGCCTCGCTCATGGTGGGGCATCAATAGACACCCCGATTTTTGAGGGGGCTTGTTGATGGATCCAGTGGCAATGAATTCAGATCTTGCTTTCCCCAAAAAACCAGAATCTTCTAAGTGCATCAAACCAACCTAGAGCCATAGGTTAGACTCCAAAAGTAAATCCAACATCCTATTGAGCACATTTAATTGGCATAGCTGAATACCACACTTTTTCAATACATTTGGGTAGCACACTAGCATGGCACATCTGATTGCAGCACTAAACAAGCACACATTACTAGAGCACATACTTGGCACACCAATATGGTGCATATACCAGGCACAATTCACTAGCACACCTGGCTGGCACACATAGGTGACACACTAGCTTGATTCCTAGGTCATTGGCTATTCATTTTCCTAATGCATGTCTGGCCATTATACCCATAATCTGCAATTACTCTCCACCATAATCAGCATAACGATCGTTCTCTTGGTCTTAGGGGGGATTTTTTGGTTTCTTGAGTCTTTAGAACTTCCAAAGCTCTCTTTATATAAACCTTTGGTAGCTATTGGGGAGAGGGGATGGAAAAAGAGAGACAAAGAGGAAGAGCCTTTGCACTTTAGCACAAGCACCCATGACCTAGTTTCTCTCCATAGCCAAGAACTCCCACCTTTAAGCAAAAAATCACCCACCTAGTGTAGGGAAAAACCCCCTCACCCATACCTTCCACAAAGCTCCTCTTTTTTGCATCACTTGGAGGCCATTTGGGAGGAAGGAGATCTCTGTTTTCTTCAGCCATCTAGGTCATCTTGAGCAACTTGTGGAAGAGTACAAGAGCACACCAATAGGTAAGCATTCAACCTTTCTTGTAGCTAGGTTTCTTTTCATGAATATGTGATCACTTTAGGGAAATCTTACATAATGAATATGCTGAGTTTTATATTTGTTGAATTATGTTTATAGTGCATCATATTCTTATGGATCATGATTTTGATGCAACTATATCTATCATGTCTTGTTCTTGTATTTATCTTGGTAAATCATATGTTGGATGAGATATATGCTTGCCATTGTTGCCTTTTCTTATTTACTGAATCTTAGAGATATGCAATATTTGGTGGACTCATGTTTTATTCATATTTTAGATGCAATAGGACTGATTTAATGGGTTCATCCCCCTTTTGTTGCATGCATCCATGTTGTCCTTCTTGCATATTTTTTGGTTTGGCTTTGTGCATTAGTTGTAGTTCTATGGTTCTTATCAAAATAGGAATACGTGGTCTTGTGTGAGGCTTCTTGCCCTTGAGCACAAGACCCATGTCATGGTGTCATGGGTTGCCACTCCTTTTATGGCTTTATGGAAGAGAGATGAACCTATATGTGTTTAGGGTTTTTTCAAATTTCTAAGATAAGTTTTCAGATTGTTTTAAGCATGTTTATAAGATTTTATATAGGCCATGTATAACAGTCTGTTACCGTCTGTTTTGAAATTTCTAGGTCTCACTTCAATGGCACATATCAGTAGCACACATTAGCAGCACACCTACCTAGTGCACTAAACTGGAGCACCAGACAAGAGCACCATCCTGGTGCACCTGTCTGGTGCATTAGACAGGCGCACCTGCTTGCTTCAGTGCACCAACAATGGTTTTTTGGCATGTTATTTAATATGGTTCTAGATTTATTTTGACTCTGATTTTCTTTGTGTGTTCTCCCTGATATATCAGGATAACACATGCACGAGTTCATACTCATCTATGTAAGATAGCCTAGGTTTTGCATGTAGCAAAGTAAAGACGTTAACCACTAGATGTTACTGGATCCATGGTTATATCAGTGCGGTATCTTTGCACCGATATTTTATCTACAACTTGAGTGACCTTTCAGAGCATTAGGACACATCCTACAGTCCCTCTACCCATGTTTAGCATAAGGCACAACTTACATATAGCATTTCATTGCATATCACCCTTGGTTGTACAGAAACAGGCTGTAAAGCTAACATTGCCACAAAAGTAAACAAAAAAAACCATGAAAGATCGATTTCTCGGGCGCACAGGGGTGCCTAATACCTTCCTCGTGCGCAACAAGGATCCTTACCCAATCTTTGGTTCATGATGACCTTCTCCATTAGCTTGTTTTCATACACAGTTGAGTAGTTTGCTGTTTTAAATGGTTTTCCTTGTCTCTCGTTTTTAAGTAGATTAGGTGGTGACTCTCGCATTTTATCTGTGTTTTTATCACTTTTTTGCTGTGACTTTGCTGGCCCTCACACATTTGGCCTTTCGCACCACGCCCGAGGCTGTCGTTGGCATGGTTACAGCATGGAATGAAGGGAAACTGTGGGGTTGGTGGGTTGTCCTCCGACGGGCGGCTCGCGGTAGTGTCTCTCCTGGCTGACAATGCATGACGACTACGGAGGCAGGTCTAAAGGACTGTGGGGATGTTGGTGGTAGGATCAGTGGGATAACGTAGGACTTGGGGTGGTGTATCAGTGGCTGGATGTGGAGGTGTGAGACTCTTGCCAGGAATGGAGATGGCTAGATGATGATTGTTAGCCTATGGATGATAGGGGACGTTCAGGCAGGAGGGGAGTTTCAATTGGGAGAGTGAGGTGTGCTCTGGCACAATGCAATTGATGCCAAGCCAAGAGGGAGTGTGGTGTGTGCTAAATGGCTTGAGGTGATTGAGTAGTGGCTAAAAATAGGTGGTTGAAGGTGATGGTGGTCTATTAAGTGGGTGCTTAAGGCCAGGGGAACCAGGAAAAGGCTGAGATAAGAGGAGGAGTCACTGGATGTGGGTTGTGGTTTTATAGAGGGAAGGAAGTGTGTTGGTTCATTGGTTTCAAATGTGGATGATGAGGGGTTTAGATTTAAATCAGGTTGGATTTGATAGGGATTGGGATTAGGTATTGGGGCTTGATGGTCCAAGACAATTGTGGAGCATGCCCAAATCCACACTATCTAATGAGAAGAAGCAGATTACTGGTCTACTAAGTGAAAAGACCAATTGAGCCCTCAGTAGTCAATCCGTGACCTAGGTTAACTACACTATCTACTTGCGTGACCCACCCATGCTATCGACACGTAGTAGTTAGATGATTGGGCCAAGTGAAGATCTTTGGGCTAGATTCTAGGCTTGTCTCTTGATTCTTGAGCCATCAAATGGGCTTGGACTTGGTGTTTTGTGGTTTGTTATTGGTGTTGGGTTGGATTTAGGGTTTAAGGTTAGTTTTAGGGTGTGAAAAGGCTTTGGTGTAGGAAATTGCCTCATTACCGTCGAAGCGCTCTTCTAAAGAAATCCACCAATGAGTGGCTACTAAAGTGGAATGTCTATAGATATCCCTCCCTAAGCGAGGATGAGAGACGAAGGAAACAGAGACCGAGGGGAAGGTGTTTGGCACCTCCATACGCTGGATGAATTCGGTCTTTCACGGTTAACCACTTGCTCATGATCTAATGTGTGTTTGCTTGTCTACTTCTAATGCACATGCCTAAGATGAATGCGAAAACATGAAAAATCTCCAAGAAACAATGAATAAAAGAGAAATGATAAGGAAAATAATCCGAGGGACAATGTAGGCATTGAAAATGCCGCTTTACTGTACGCTCTTGGGCGATGATGAAATCATGTAAAAATAAAAAATGTTCGAGAAGCATCACGTAAAATAGCAGAAACTAGGAAAGTTCAAGAAAATAATCCTCATTCGAGGCCATGTCGGCATTGTCAAGCCTATTAATGTATGCCCACAGGTGATGAAAATCCAAATCAAATCAAAACCATGAAACTCGAAGGAAATCTGGAACACATTGTGAAGATTAGGTTTGAAATGAGCTTGAAATGTGTGTGCAAGATACAAGAATATATGAATGAAAATACATATACAAAATTTTTTTATTAAGATGTACAAATGAATGCATGGATGGAATAGACAAGTTTCCAAGGGCCTTTGCACAAAAATTACATGTTTTTGGTAAGACTAGGATATTCAAGGTTTAATCTAGTAATGTGTCAAGAAACATATTTCTATGCAATTTTGAAGAAGTTGGGAGTTAAATGTGCAAAACTACGCATTTTAGGTAAAAATTGAGATTCCTAGGGTCTAATTTGTAAATGTGCCACACAAAAAATATGTTTTTAGTGCAATTAAAAGAAACTGTGGGCTAAATGTGAAAATTTATGTATTTTTGGGTGAAAATAGAAATTCCCAGGGTCTGATCTGTAAATGTGCCAAAAAAAATGTGTTCAATGCAATTTAAGAGAAATTTAGGGTTAAATGTGCAAATTTATGGAATTAAGGTGAAAGAAAACAAAATATGAGGGTTTCCGTCAAAGACTAAGTACCTGAAAGTTTATAAAAAGAGTGCAGGTGCCAAACTAAAAGGTTTCCAAAAATAAAACTATATTAAAACGATTTGTAAACAAATGCAAGGACTAAGATGCAACATGTAGGGACCAAAATGCAAAGAAAGAAAAGAAAAGAGTGTTTTTTTATAAGAAACTTTTAAAAAGCACGACGGTCATCGGCGATTGAACCTCATCAGCAACAACCTCTTTGGAAGCCATCCAGGGCTTCCCCGACACTTGATCATGCACCCAATCATCATAGAAGCAAGAGGGATGAAAGAGCAGGTGATCCGTTGGCTTTTATTGAGCATCAGACGGCTGGAAGCCTCCTCCCATATCTCTCGTCGGTGTTGCGATTCCGGTGACATGCTTAGAGGAGAAGGAGTTGCTGAAGCCTACAGATCGGCTGTCTGATGATCCTGAGAGGTTGACGGGAAGGAGAGGAAGAGATTCCGGCAGTTGGATGCAAGAATGGAAGTGTGTGCCCCTTCCTCGACCTGGCTCACCGTCATCATCGTCTTCTCTGGCGAGATTGGCAGTGAGAGGTGACCAGAGGCTTCAGAGCAGTACTTCAAGGCTTTTGGAGGCTAGAGGAAGGGAGGAGGAAGGTTTTCCAACGCTTCGGTGGGAGCTGCGATGTGTGAACCTCACGATTGAATTTCACTGTTGATGGTCTTCTTAGGCGAAGATGATGGTTGCGTGCGGCAAGCTCCTTCCAGTGGCTACGAGAGGCGACGTTGAGGCATCCAAGGGGGTGGAAAAGCTCGAAGGATGGAAGCCTAACTAATCCACACTCTCTGGGACATGAATCACATAGTGTATTCATTCCCCCACCTAACTCGCTAGAAAATGGGTCCGATGGCTAATAGAGCTTGAAGCACTGGCTAGGGAGCCTCGTTCCTCCACTGGAACGACTCCAAGGAGGTTGAGGAAGGCTCATAAGACGAAATGCAATAGAATTGAGCTCAATCAAAGGCCTTACTTATGCTTGCTGTGGCTGGAAGTGTTTTCAGTCACCAGAGCTTGCCAGAGAAGGTGATCGGAGAGCCCTGGTTGTCCAGCGAAGGCTCCTAAGCTCTGAGCTGCTCTCTCTCAGGGTTTCTCAGTGGATTCCTTACTGGTTCTCTCCGGTTTGCTCTAGTTTTTTGCTTGGTTGGTCTCCTTCCAAGTTTTTCCTTCTTCCTCTCCTCTTTTGCAATTTGGGGGGGGGGGGGGGGGGGG
>JAMKQA010090152.1:0-11627 GCA_024699735.1 Posidonia australis
TGCTTTTGTAGTTGTCAGTGTATGTTTCAGTGCTAAATACCCAAGAAAAGAGGGCTATCACTAGGTTCAATTTTATTGTTCAATGCTCCATTAATCTGTTGTTGTCGTGTCAGGTCACCCAAGCTGAACTTCATCGTCAATTTCATATTCTGGGAGCTGGGGTAATTGAAGAAGTGCGCATTCAGAGAGAAAAGGGCTTTGGATTTGTACGGTACCACACACATGAAGAAGCAGCTTTAGCAATTCAAATGGCCAATGGGAAAATTGTATGTGGGAAATCAATGAAGGTCAGTTAAACTTTTAGGTTTACTTCAGATTGTGATTTAATTTCTCTGACCTCTTACTGCATTTGACTTTCATGGGTTCTGTATCAGTTTGCTAATATTTTTCTGTTACAGTGTTCATGGGGTACTAAACCAACTCCACCAGGAACCATTTCAAATCCTCTACCACCACCAGGCCCACCATTCCAGCTCCTACCAACCCCAGGGTTGAACCTCCAGAGCTACTCTGCTGCGGAGCTCCTGGCCTATCAGCGCCAACTTGCCTTGAGCCAAGTTGCTGCGGGATCTCTGGCCGGGCAGCAGGGACTGGCTGCCCAGGCTTCCGCCAGCCTTGGATCAGGTGGTTCCCACATGATGTATGATGGATACCCTATTAACTCATCAGCTCAGCAGCTAATGTATTATCACTAAGCAGCTGCAATTTTGTCTTACTGGGCATGGTGTTCTGTTCCCACCTCTGTTTATTGCCCTTTCTTTTCGTCGTCCTACTTATTCTAAGCTGATGTATTGGTTTGTCTTTCGATTTTCATTTTACCTTCTTCTCATTAGAAGTTTTGATCGTGTAATATTAGTAAATTTGTAGTACCGCTACTTGAACTAATTCTATTTTTGAAACTCTTGATCTTACTGCATGACAAGCTGACCTTTTCTGTCTCCCATACGCATCTGAGGCAAATTAGATGACTTCGTCTTGGTGTTACTGCTCGAGTAGATTAACACCATAACATCTCATTGCAAGTGCTGTATCATACTTTTTTTTTTTTTTTTGTTTACAGTTGAGATAGTAAGAGGTGAATTTTTATGTATGTCTCAGAATTCGAATTTGAGATCTATGACAAGCTACAATGAGACGTTGTCTGTGCTGCATCATACCTATTGGATGCTTTTAAACTAGGAAGATTTCTTTTTGCCATCACATGTTTACGAAGGACTTCTTTTCTCTCGGGGGGAATGGAATGAAGGGGGCTAAGGTGTTTATACTCGTACTTATGAGCTGACATAGGTTTTCCTGTTGGCATTTAAATTCTTTATTTTTTACCTGCTTATAAAACCTACTATACGATATCTTAGACGCTAGAACGCTGTGTACAGATATGTGGTAAAGAAATTGAAGGTACCAAGTTTAGAGCAGCTGTGGTAACACAGAGGGGTATTTAAGGTCACTCTGAAGATTCACGGTTGCTGCCAAGAGGCAAGTGGAAAGAACATGATGGCCTGGTTATGATCTTGGTGCTTTGAAGTTTGAATTTCCTTGAACAAATGAAAACAAGCTAAATTACCAAAAAAGTTAGCCTTCGGTTCGGGTTTACAACTAAAATAAGGAAAATCACAAATGCTGCCATCCTTCCATGGGAAGACTCTGCTCCCTTGACAAACTGCAAAAGTAGATGTCATGCCAATTACTTATCTGGTGTTTCAAGCTGATCGCCTGAAACATCATATCCTGCTGTGAATTTTTCATTCCTTAAATCCATACACATTTGTATAAAATAAATCCTCATGCAAAGAGAATTTGTCTAGGAAACCTTCCAGGGTGAATGGCACCTGTTTCTGGGGGTGAAAACAAATTTTTTTTTTTTGCGGGTTTTATACAGCACCAGTAGATTTATTTACACAGCAAGAATCATATGACTGCATCTCTCAGTAGAATAAATACACATCCCTGAAGCCACTCAAGTGGAGGAGAAATGCTAAAGTGAGTAATCTAGAGCATAGCTTGCAATTACATTTTAAAATAAATTCCATTTTCAGGGATGTACTTCCTCTCCCAATCATTCATCTGTAGTTAGTATGGACTATGATAAGCTTATTCAGTTATTCTCCTTCCAGGAAAGGACGATATGCTAGAACGGCTTTTTGTGCTTTCTGTTTCAGACTGTGTGAGGAGAGTGTCACTAATAACATCCTGCAGAGAATGATCAAAATTCACTTCGAAACAATAGATAAATCTGCTCAAAAGACACTTGCAAATAATAATTAATAATAATGCGTTTTGCTTCTCTATGTAATCAAAGCGCTATAAGAAAGCAAATCAAAGTGGCAACGGAGAGAAACTAGTAAAGCTAGTAGGTTTCCTTCCATGTCCATTATATTCTATATAATAAATATTTAGAACAAGTTGCTTACCTGGTTTTGCCATGCTAAAATGGCTCATCTTCGTTGGTCTAGTGCTTTATCTTAGCACCGTGGACTTTAGAGTGAAGGTTTCATGCATCTAATATAAACACTCATTTTCGATGTCCGTTAAGATTTGAACCTTCAATCTCAGTTACAATCACCAGTGCACTTAACAAGGTGTAGTCTATTTATTTATCTACCAATGCAAAGAAATTGCTGATTAATGTACGTACCTGTGAAGCAACACTGTGCACCGGCGAGGGATCGTTGCTACCGCCACCACCGAGAATACCATAGTACATATTTTCATCAGCCAAAGCTCTAAGCCTGTTCATCTCCGGCAGGACCTCCTTCCCCAAGTCCGGCCTATCCTTCCTCCTCAGCTCGGCGCACTGCAACGCGATCTTCGCGAACCGCAACGCCTCCGGGATGGGCCAGTCTTCCACTTGAGGGTCCAGCATTTCCTCTATCGTACCTTTCTCGATTGACCTCTCCACGAAATGCGTCAAACCCATCGGTGGCTTCCCGGTGACGATCTGCAGCAACATGATTCCGAGGGAGTAGACGTCGGACTTGATCCCCAACATGCCTGTTTGCTGGTTGACGTGCGTACACACCAAGATCAAATGTTGAAAAGCCCAGCTAGAGATATGATTTTTGACTTGCAAAGACCAGATAAAGAAAGTAGATATATACGTACTTGGTACTCGGGATCGATGTAGCAGAAAGTTCCGGCGGCGGAGGTCATTCGGTACTGGGTGACCTCATCGGCAACATTAGGGGGGACAAGGCGAGCGAGGCCGACGTCGCTAATCTTGCTGACGTAGTTGTGGTCGAGGAGAATGTTGGCCGGTTTGAGGTCCCGGTGGACGAGCGGCTCTGGTTTAGTCTGGTGGAGGAAGAGAAGCCCCGTTGAGATCTCGGCCGCGATGCGGAACCTGAGTTGCCATGGGAGGACCGGCGTGTCGCCACGTCGGAGCAGCCGGTCCTCGAGGCTGCCGTTGGCCATGTACTCATACACCAGGCAGCCGTACTCCGGGCAGGCGCCGAGGAGGAGGACCATGTTGGGATGTCTCAGCCGGCTCAGCACTTCCACCTATCAAAGTCATAAATATCGATCACTACTGAATCATGTCATGTCACTGGTCCTACATACAATAATAATCCACACACCTCTTGCTGAAACTGGCTCCTTCCCTGAGCAGCATCAGGACGCAGGACCTTGATCGCAACCTGTGTGTGATCCAAGTAGCTTCTGTAAACGGGGCCATAACCACCTTCTCCGACCTTCCGATCGTCCACGAAGTAGTCCGTCGCGACCTCGATCTCTTCTATCGTGTATCTCCTGTACCGCACGTCGTTCTTCGCCAGCGCGTCCAACGCCTTCCTCTTCTCGTCCGCTTCCTTGCGGGCGTACGACTCCGCGTGCATCCGCTTCTGCGCCTCCAACTCCGCTATCCTCTTCGACGCCTCCGCCGCCTCCACCGCCGCCCTGCACTTGTCTTTCTCCATCTCCGCGATGGCCAGAGCTGTCTCCTCTTTCATCTTGGCCTCCTCTATTCTATGCTTCTTCTCTATTTTCCAATGGTGCAGGTCCTTTGCCTGAGCACGGGAGACACAACATTAATTACGTCAACCGCCGTAATTATAGCGAGCAAATGGTATATATAATATATTCATGATGACGAGTTCTGGTGATTAATTATTTAATTAATTACCTTCTGGTGGGAAGTGAGAGCTTCTTTGCATGCCGTGTTGTAGGCTTCCATGGTCTGTTTGAGCTGAAGCTTTAGCCTCCTCATCTCTGCTTCTGAATCATCCTGCTGGTCCATTTTCCAACCATGTTTCAGTGGTAGTCATGCATTCCTTGTACTTCTTTTCTAGTTTTCTCAACTCCAGACTTGAATTCTTTGCATTTATATTTTTTGTTTTTTTCCCCCATTATAATGACATGAAGAACAATCTTGATCAAGTCTCTAATAATTATTTAGTAGTAAGTAGTGAGCATATATATATATATATATATATTTATTGGCTGGGCACTGACCGTTGGTTGTGATGACCAAGAATATTGTCCACTCTCTTGTGAGTAGTCGTCGTCGTTTGCCATCATTTGAGCATCCATTATGTGTTTGATTGGCATTCGCATCATATCGTAGTTGTCCATGCTGTTGGAGAACGTCGGTTGCTGGTTCCCGTCCATTTCAAAGTACAAGGAAGGGAACATTTTGTCGGTGCTCGGCCGGCCGGAGCTCACAAACGATATGTCTGTATCGGTCAAGATCTCTCCATATGATTTCACGCTTGATCGTGCTCCTCCGGCTCTTGTGAATGGAGACCTAGTGGCAGGAAAGAATGTTAATTTCATCATCACTGCTTAATTAGTGCCATATGAGTTGAGGTTTAGACTTAAATGCATGGGATTTACAGTTGCTGCTATATAATTAAACCTCTCAAACTTACACAATGGACTCTTCCTCGAAGGAGTGGGTACCCATTGACGATGACTCACCTGCCAATGAGAAATCATGTCAACACTGTTATGATTCATCCTTCTGGGTATACAATGATGGTTAGCAAAGAAAGACAAGTTTCTTGGTGCTCCTACTTTTTCCAGAGTATGTTGGTGGGGAGTTGGAATGGTCAGGTCTAAGGCTTGCTTGGCTTTGAGTTTGGGATCGGAAATGTGCTACTGTTGGTGCAGGACGAACTGCATTCCTCTGCGAGGACACTCTTCCCTTGGAAATGACATAGACAGTGCAGAAATCTGGTGCTCCCTTTGATATGCTGCTAGGAACATCGACAGTCTTGAATCTGCTGCCAGGAATAAGGATGTCATGAAATTGACAATTATGGAGTATAGCCTCAACCCTTTCACTAAAATACTTGTTAGAATGCTTGAAATTCATGGAACATTAGATTTTATAGATTACTAGGTTTTGTGTTGCTTCCACTTCAAGCCACAATTCAAGTAGTTTGATTTACAGATTTTGGTCTTAAATTCTGAAATCAGCAATATAAGTTTTTTTTCTTCTTCAGAATTTGGCTTTGTTAATCCTACATGTTTGATTTCTTTTCACTTGAAACAGTAAAAATCGTGTGAATTACAATGAGACGGGGGAGATTACCTAGCGAATCCACTTCGCGATGCGGATCCAACAACCAGCTTTTCAACTGCATTTTGTGCTACGAACTCGACGATTCCCTTTGCAATATCGCCATCATCCAAAATGACATCTTTGCACTGAACCTGCAGGGATCCAGAAGAGAAAGAATCACAATTTACGAGAGTAACATCTTTGGCATTCAAATGTGCAGGAGAGGAATATTTTGGGCAGCTTACATCTTTTCTAGTGCAGAAGCAACGGAAAGGAAGGAATACATCCTTGGCATACGCTTCATTACCTGTGGAAATTGAAGTAGTTGATTACCATCAAAAATTGAAGTCTATCCCAATTTCTATTTGTTTTGTTTTTTTTCCTTCATGCATTGCAATCACTAGTATCAATATGAGTTCAATATTAAAAGTTTAGTCGAAACGTAAGAATATATTGTATGTTTTACGATCGACTGTCGACATCATATTGGATTTCTTATAGATTGATATTAGAACAACTCCCATCAAGAAATAAATCAACCATAAGCCTTGGCATACTACTTAGTGCATCCTAGTCCATTTCACCAGAAAAGGAACCGCCATTGGTATCCACTTGGATACACTCCAGCACCATTATACATGATGAATGGGAGACTACTTTAACTCACTGAGATGGTGGGAGTTCTTGTGTTTGACATGGAGAAGCAACAAAGTCTGGCCCTTGGTCACCAAATTCTCCAGAGTCCACTTCAAAGCATTTTGGCTACTTTTGTCCTTGTCAATGGCAACAGCTACCTGTGGATTCTCCATCTCCCAATTCAAAGATCTCTGGTTCCTCATCTCCCTCATCTCATTCTCTCTTTGTTAGAGAGAAGAAGAAGGAGAGAACAAAGAAAAGAGAAGGTGGTCTGTCTCTCCTTTGTTTTAGTTTTCTCCCCGTCTTGAGTATTGACTAAGTAAATCTATTACACCCTCATATATTTCCACGTTTTTAGGGGCTTTGTACCCATCAATCCGAGTAGTTTGACAACCAATTTTCTATTTGATGGTTTGTTGTAATTTTCTTGGTGGTTATTATTCTTGGATTGCTGGTGGTGATGGGTGCTGACTATATTTGGAAGTAAGAACGAGAGAGGAAAAGAACAAATGTCAATTATTTCTGTTTCTCCCTCTTCTAGATGTAAACAGATCTGTCTTTCTAGAAAGGTGTATTTTTGTCATTAGATCCTTCTGTTGGATTGGGGCATGAAGATGTAGACTATGGGATAAAACAAGCGTAGAGTTTGTTTAATTTGGATTTGAGTGCTTAAATTAGTTATTCCTTGAATTCGGGATAATTGGATCGACCTGTAAACTGTTGGTTTGATTTTCCTGAACAACGACAGTAATGACATAATAGATTTATGTCATTATTCATATGATATACGTTTCTTGTTTGATTTAAGATTATGTTTGATGTACTTTGATTCCTTTGATCTCATTGTGTTTAACGTGTAAATGAAAACAGAAAAGTTCAGATACGAATTAATACAATACTTTTACAACTCTTTTAACTGCATGTTGACAAATTCGTCTTCAGGGTGATGTATAAACGTGATTTAACATTTCCTTGTACGCAACATGCTTGGTTTTATCTTGGTTGTTTGCGATATTGAACCGTAGCCGCATCAGCTAGACAGAATATTAATAGATCATGGTCAAGTCGAATCCATGCTGCATTTACACATTCAAAAGCACTACCAGTTTCATGCATTACAAGCAACATTTTTTACGACTGTCAAAACAACTACATCTACACTAAGTCGAAGGTTATTAAAAAAACTGGTCTTCGCAATTCCCAGAGACATAATTAAACAAACATTTGAGCAGAACCCTCATACAGCACAAAATGGCAGTAATGGATCACATGCATGGGGGTAAAAATAGGGGTGTCTTCTTCCTTTAACGATAACAATAACAACAAATGCCTGATAAACTAGCAATGTTTCTAGTTTTCATTCTTTGGTAATTTTTGGGGGTAAAAATGCGTTGTTATTGATGAAATACTTTTCTTCGTTTAACAACAACAATACTGAGCTACTAGTTACATATAGTCAACCACTGAGACAACTCAAGTTCAGTAATACAGATTTAATATCAACCATCTATCACTTGATAACAACGTGCATTCACATTACAGGGGTCAATGTTGGTTGTTTGCAGCTATTAATCTATTATTAACACTTTTATTCCCGACCACGAGCTTGACTCCATCCTATGGACTCATCAAACTCAAAATCACATATTTACAGTTGAAAGCTGCTGTGATATCATAAACAATGGTGGCATCAGAACCAGGCATAGGACTTGCGTTTGGAAGTCCCTGGCTCCTCTCGAAGTCATGATATTTGCTTGGTTACTACCCCTTGGTAATAAGATTCTGACAAAAGAAAACTTACTAAAGAGAGGCTGCTGGCACGGTGTGGCTATCTGCACTTTATGCAATAATGAAGTAGAAACCACCCCTCACTTGTTTCTACACTGTCCTTTCACTTCCATGCTTTGAAATTTTTTAGGGTCAGATCAGATCTTCTCACTGAAGCCAGCTTGCAGATTCAGCATAGACAACAATGTGTCGAACTCTCTGGTTCTTGCATTTTTATGGGTTGTTTGGCCTGAGTCGTAATGACATGACTTTTTGGAAATACTACATTATCTCCTCCTGTTATTCTCAATAATATCACTGCTCTATCTCGGTTTTGGCTTGAAACCCTTGCAGACCTCCTTCTTGAAATCTCTTCTTCATTAGCACTACTTGGTGTAAAATAGAAGACGAAGAAGGAAGAAGAAGATACTGTGTTTATATTACTGCCTACTGTTTCATTGCCCAGCACGTAACCTGTGCCCTATATATATACACGGAGGTATAGCTGGCAGAAGATGCCAGAAACCTCTGGAAGAAAATATGTATGAGTACAAAGGAAAATACATGTGTACATGATACGTATGTACTACGTAATATGCCCCCTCAAGTGTGACGTACACCAGTGAAGACAAAGCTTGCTACAGAACCAGTTATGCCGATTGGTAGGTGACGGTTTGGTGAAAAAGGGCGGATATATGTGGGGGCTATGGTCCCATTGGACTTAAAAATAATTACATTATACTATGTATATTATTTTGTAAATAATCTTCATATAAAAATTCATTTCTCTCTCTCTTCCGTCCCTCCCACACAAAACAAAAAAACTCTTCCTCTCCTCTCATCTCTCATAGACAATCAGACTCTTTCTCTTCCTCTTTTAGTCTTCTCTTGCTCTCCCGCTGAGTGCTGACCACCATTCGCTCTCTCCTCTAGTCCTCCTGAACCACCGGCATTCGACATCGGTGTTGTCTTCTCGCCCACGTCCGGCTGTCTCCACCCCTACACCCAGCGTCCCAGCGGCCAAGCGACGGTTGGCGAGCGAGTGGCGAACTGGCGTTGGTGACGACCGAGAGGCGAGAGCTCCAACGGTCCTCCTCCACGGGTCGGTCTTGAGGTCATCCACTTCCAAGTAACCAAGTTCGGTCCCGTCGTCCCGGAAGTTCCAAGTTCCAACAAGCGATGGACCTCCTCTAGCGACGACAGAAAGCCTCCACACGCGATCCCCCTCCCTCGATGAGCCGTAGTCGCTAGCCTCCCTCCAGTCCTCCACCATAGTGGCATAGTCCACACTCCACAAACGTGAGATGACAGACCACAAACCCACAGTCTACAGCCACAAGTGACATGTAATAGAGAAATATGTTTTGAATCAACTAATTAAGGGTCACAGACCCAGCGTCCTTGAAATAGTGAAATATGTTTTGCATTTTTTGATTTAGCTTACGTTGAGAATCAAGGGTGATTGAATATAAGAATAGTTTTCTTAATCATTTATTTTCTATTGCCCCCACAGTGAAAAATTACAAACTCCGCCACTATTGGTGAACCCATCGATGATCTGTGTAGTAGAAGGGAGGTAGGTAAGCTTGATAGATCCACTGCGGATGAGCTCACGAACGAAGTGAAAGTCGATGTCGATGTGACGAGTACAGCCATGAAAGAGCGGATTGTGACTGAGCTGCACAGTAGAGAGATTGTCGCAGAGGATCTTCAGTGGTCGACGAAGTGGAACGGCCAGTTCACGGAGAAGATAACAAAGCCATAGAAGCTCAGAAACCGTATTAGCGAGAGCACGGTACTAAGATTCAGTGCTTGATCTGGAGACTGTAGATTGTTTCTTCGCAAGCCATGACACTGGGTTGCCATTGAGAAAAATGCAGCTGTCGGAGATGGAATGACGATCAGCAAGATCTCCAGCCCAATCAGCATCAGTGTAAGCCATCAGTTGGAACGAAGAGGAATGGGGCCGTTTGAAACAGATACTATGATGAAGAGTGCCTTTAATATAACGGAGAACACGTTTGGCATTTTTGAGATCATCAACAGTAGGTTCCTGAAGATGTTGAGAAAGAGCATGCACAGAGAAGGCATTGTCGAGTCGAGAGAGAGTAAGGTAAAGAAGACCTCCAACAATGCTCCAATAATCAATGGGAGAATCCAACTTAGGAGAAATGAGGTTCTTAGCTGAGGAGGAGGTGGAAGCCATGGGAGTGGAGCACGGATTGCAGAGGTCCATATTAAACTTCTTGAGAAGATCTGTGGCATAACGTGCTTGACTGAGATAAAGTGAATTGTTAGCATGCCGAATTTCAATGCCAAGGAAGAAGGCAAGAGGTCCTAGACGTCGACAGGCAAAGGTAGAACATAGGTCGGCAATGAAACTCTGAATAGCAGTTGGATTAGATCCTGTAATTGTTAGAAATAATGCATTAATTTTGATGATAACTTAAATCATTATAAGTGTATATTTTCATAAATATTAAAGGATGAAAAGATTATAAGTGTTTTCTGTATAGTTCTCAAATTGTATATAAGTGTTTATTCAAGTAACAGAAACGGCATACCGGAGACAAAATCGGCATACCGTTTCAGTGAAAAACGGTATGAACAACGGTGCTCCGTAAGATGAAAAGAAGAAGAAAATGGCATACCGAAGATTAAGCGGCATACCGTTTCAGTAAAAAACGGCATAAGCATCGGAACTCCGGAGCAGATGAGAAGATGAAGACAATGCTAAACAACGGCATACCGTAATAAAACGACATACCGTTTCAGAAGAAAACGGGATACCGTAGGATTTTCGGCATACCGTTTTGCTTGTGGATTGCAGATTGAAGATCATTTTTGGCATACTGAGGCCAAAACGGCATACCGTTGGAGTAGCCGTTTACGACCGTTTTATAGTTGTTAGACACATCTCGAGGCGATCCTACGGCTATAAATAGGACCCGTACAAGGCATGATAAAGACACCATTGAGAATACTTGTAATACTGTCTATTATTTTCATTTTCATTTTCCTCATGAGATTTCATTGTGTAATCATTGTTGTAATCGATCTCTGTGAGAGGGAAAATTTTGACATCTGTAAAAGCAACAAAACAAAGGACTCTAGCTTCTCGGGGATTGAGAAGTGGGAAGAGCTAGGAAGCAGTTGGTGGTGTAGCCAACAAGTATGTCCGTTTACTTTATTTTAATACGGGAAAAATCTCGAGAGGGTCTTGAGGAGTGGACTAGGCGGGGTTGCCGAACCATTATAAATTCTCTGTGTATATCGATTTCTCTCATCCTCTTCTTGTATGTTTACTAGTTACATAAGTAGAAAATCTTGATTAAATTTAGTTAATAATATCCATTGTATGCAATTACTATTAAATTACAAAAAGTAGGCAAAGTAATTCTGAAATTGAAAATTCTCTATTCACCCCCCTCTAGAGAGGCCTTTCTATCCAACAATTGGTATCAGAGAAAGGTCTTTTAGAACTAGACTAAAAATCTACTAGAACACATGACCACTCTACCTTTTAACAGCAATGTTACAGAGGGACAGAGTATTAATAGACCTCCTTTTTTTGATAGTGTAAGTTATAATTATTGGAAGTGTAGGATGATCATATACTTAAAATCCATAAATTTTGAACTTTGGGATGTTGTAATAAATGGCTTTAAATTAAATTCTACATCCTATAAAGATTGGAATAATGAGGAAAAACATTTGGCTCAAC
>JAMKQA010090153.1:0-14122 GCA_024699735.1 Posidonia australis
ACCGAGTTTCTCGGACGTACGAGGGTGCCTAACACCTTCCTCGTGCGTAATAGGAATCCTTACCCATCCTCTGGTTAGCAGACATCCAACCTTCCCATCTGCATCCCATGCATTCATCCTTTTGTGGTTTTCCTCGTCTTTCCCTTAAAAAACTAGGTGGCGACTCCCATTTCCCTTTTCTTTTATCCTATCCTTGCGCCTTCGCCATCCTGGCTTGGCTGTGGTCTACTCCCCCCCACACCTCCTTCGGGTCGGGCACGGTCACACCATGTTTCATAATTCACAGAAAACATCATTAGAAACAAAATATTTACATGCATCATCTCACAAATCATTTCCATGCATTTCATACATTTATCATGTATTTATCCATATTTATCAACATTTTTCTAAGCATTTTTCAATATTGCCTTGAGTCCTGATTCGACATACCGAATAGGGTCTCGGTTGACCAAAATGTTTCGACATTCTGAATCCTCTGTCAGTTAATCAGTATCCTACCAGAATGGTCTACCAAAATCATCCGGTCGTTCGAAACCCCCTGATTCGGTAGACCGAATTTCCCTTGGTGTCGTCAGAATCAGTGGTCCAGGGAACCACCTAAGACCATTTCGGCATACCGAACCCAGCTCGGCATGCTGTTTTTCTACGATTGCAGAAAACCTCCCAACCTCCGTCGTCACTTCTCCCCAATGTGGGAGTAAGGAGCGGACCCCTCTAAAACACTACAAAAATTACAAGTAAGACATGGAGTGTAGATCTCCAAGTCTACTTCAAAATCCCTCAATCCAAACGTAAAACCATTAAGCATGCTATTCTATGGAAATTCACAAAGGCATAAGACTCATATGGCATCACTGTAGCATGCATCAAGAATATCTATGAAAATCTCACAAAACACCCATGAATCAACATGATATCAGCAGAACCACATTATTCATCTCATTCCCAACAATTTTCCGATTTTTGCATGATTTTAACATCATTATCCTCGATTTATCCCTTAACCTAAACATGCCACAACAAGGAAAGGGAAACGGAAGGGGAACGCGTACCTGACTTCGATGAGCCTCGCGTGCCCTCAAGCTCTGACGGTGCACGGCACCAGCCTTCCCCCTCCCCCTTGCACTCTCGCGATCTCCTCCGGCGCGCGACTCCTCCTCAGCCTCCACACTCCCTCTCGCCCTCTCACTGGTTTCTCCGCTCCTCTCCTATGCCGCACGCCACCCTTTAAAGCCACTACCGCCTGCCATCCCCACGGGTTCCGCCGGCCTCCTGCCAGCCTCCCTACCGCCGACGGGAAGGGCCACCCTCCCGCCAGGCCTCGCGTGTTGGGGAACTCAGGTCACTGGTGTGGTCACGGGAAGAAGAGGCACATGGCACATGAGGTTGGTCCATTTGACTAGGTCCACCCACAAGTCCAAGTGGGTTTTACCACAAACACGGGTCCTAGTTACAAAACAGACCCACAAACCAAAGAAGTCACACCACAAAGGAGAAACCAGGGGCACAAAACAATGGGAGAGACCACAACCAACAAACACAACTTGGATTTGCCATTAATTAACCACACACAAATAATTACAAGAAATTCCATGATTTATATTAAATGGAAAACCAGGCACAGATGTTACATGGGGGGAGGAGGGAGTGACCATAAAAAATTTACAGATCATTGTAGTATGATTGGAAGCTTTGCATTTGTAACAAAAACAAGCGAACTTACAACGCTTTTGTTAATGACCTCGAAGACCACATTTGAAACATCTCCCAGTTGAGCGGCAGAAGATTACCTAGGGGAAGCGAACCTCTTCCTAGAGACCACATTCCAACCGTCTTCAGTAATGGAGGAGTAACAATTGGCTCTAGGTGAGCCAAGCTTAGAGGAGCGAGAGGGGGTGTTACTGGAATAGAAAGGGGATGTTACTGGAGAAGAAAGGGGAGCGAAACGATTGCCAGCTCCGAAGTATCTAGGTTCGCAAGGCAGAGGAGGGGGAGAAGTGCATGAGAAATATCCACTGTCAGAGGATATCACGGTGTCAGAGATTTGGTGCGATATGCATGAAAGCTCGCAGAGTGGGGAGGAGGGAGCTGGGAAATTCTCTAAAGGTTTAATTGCCGCATGGGACGAATTAAGGTCCTGACAATGTGTAATCATATCAGCTCGGAGGGCGGCGTCTTCTGGGGATGCCAAAGAGACCATCGAGGGTGGATTTGGAGAACAATGAGAGAGAGAAGTACGGTTAGTCTCTAATCCAATAGAATTCTCTGAGTAGTAATTAAAATTCCCAGGATTATAATTATAATCCGAAGTAATAGCGATGACAGGTGGCGAAAAAGTCGAATAATCCCATACTGAATTCAAAGAGAACCCCATGTCTCTAACACTTTTGTTAGGGCCTGGGATGGTTTTTCGATGCGCAGGAGACGGAGAGGGAAGTCTGACATGCGCCAAATTAGGAGTTAATGCCAGATACGGAGAGGAGGGCAACCCCATGTGCTTCGACATGGGTGCCAACGCATTAAAAGAAAAAGTGTAACAGTTAATGTCGTCATTAACCCCGCAAAGAAATTGTTGAACCTCTAAAAATCCTTTACAGTAATTACCAACATTAATAAATGAAAGGTTAGGAGGAAAAAAGCTGGTATAGTTCCACGCCTGAACCAAGGCGACCGTCGACTCTAGCGAAACGCCTCAAGGGCTGAGCCAGGCCTCATCTCCAGCCTGCCGTTGAGGGGTGATCGGCGAAGGGAAAACCCTAGGGGAAGAGAGTGGGTCATATACTGCGTCGGTGGAAGAAGATATCCAGCTCTCCGGATCACTGGATCTGTCGACCCCGAGGATCGAAAGGCCACAAAGAATTTCGTCAGATCCACAATAGGATGAAGAGAGGCTAATGGACTTGGTTAAATCGGAAGTAGTCCGAAAAGAAAAATTGTAAACATTCAAATCCTTGACTGCAGCAACATCAGTGCACAAAATACAAATAGAAAGATTGCTAAATGCAAAAGGATGTAAAGCTATTGGCCTTGCCACAAGATTAATATGTAATATTACCCAAAAATCCGAGCCAGCCACCTCCTTTGAACACCAGGAAAGGCATAGCTTTCCTAGAAGAAACCAGGAAGCGAGAAATCACCCCCCGCTTACAGTGAAGTTCCACGACCGTGGAAGAGTCCTGTCGAGAGGAGTAGGCAGAGGGGTGCATACTTGCGAGGCTTTCTCCCCATTGTGTAAGTGGCGACAACGAGAAGCCGGTCGCCGTCGACGGTGAGAAGCCGATCCAAAAGGAAAGGAGTACTCGCTCTCCTCCTCCAACAAACGTGCCGTGAAAGCTAGCCAGTCGAATTTGGTGGCGCTGTGGAGAAGGCGATGAGCAGAACGAACCGAGCCACCGTGACGACGGCCCATAAGGGTGGACGCAAAGACACAGAACGTTTAGGGTTATTATTGTATATATGTTTTTGTTTTTTTGTTGCAGCGCTGGAAAAGAAGAATCTCATGAGAGTGGTAGTGTTTCATAGTAGATTATTATTGTATCACAAAAGAATGTCTCTTTCATTTAGACTTTTCTCGTTTGAGTAATTTTGTTTAGAAATTATGTTAGTTTTTTGGTAAACTGAAGTTGCAATGATATGTTGAAGTGTATTTTGGATTATTACAATAAAACATCGTTGATGCTGTCGAATGAAGTAAATATTTTTTTAATAGATAATGTTGTTTTTTTTTAGGCATTTAAATATTTTTGTATGTTCAATTAACTTGAATGAAACTTAATGCAATGTATTAATTACGTGAAACATAGTATTTTAAAAATATATCGTTATCGTATCATGTTAACATAAAACATAATACGGCTTGTAGAATAAACAAAGCTTATCATTAAGAATTAAACAACACATTGTTTAGTTTACATATGGTAATATAACAATACCTTTCAAGAAACTAACCTATTTCATGTTTAATTATATAGTAGTAATTACTTTTCCTTGATCCAACAACTTTTGTTAATATGTCATGTTAACATAAAATATATTAAGTTTTTACAATACACATGCTCAAAAGAAAAAATGGTAATAAATCAACCTGTTTCATTCAATGATAATAAGTTTTAATGTTATTTTTCTACTATAACAAAGACATATTGAATAAATTTTAACTTCTATATCAACCCAATATATCATATATTATCATGTAATACATATAAAGAACTTTTTCAAACTGCATTAGTCCATATTGTATTAAATAACAAAGTGTACCAACAAAAGACGGCTGAAACATACAATATTTAGGACAAAACACCTAAAGTATTGTTCATACAATATAAAATCTATCTCATACAAGACTATAGAATTTGTTCTTCACATTATCAGAATCATTGAAATCAACAAGGAACATATGCTATAGTGTCGTAGTCTAGCTAATGGTACCACCTTCTTCACATTTTGTGATAGCTGAGATATTCAAATCTTCATAATTTTCTACCTTGATATGTTTCAAAATTGATGTTGCGATTTGTCCTCTAAATACCTGCCTATCCGAATGTTTGAATTCAATTTTGTTGCCATAAGCTATTTGTTCAATAGCTTTCATTACGAAGACTCCACACTCTACTGAACCAGGATGTTGTTGTGGAAAAGATATGACATCAATGACGGACTAAAGATGCTGTCTAGTATCAAATCAATAAAGAATAGATCAAGCCAATCACTCTGCATAAAAAACAATGTAAAAAATGAAATATTGGGAAACAAATAAGAATGTACTTCCTAATTTCAGAAAAAGAATAAGAAGTTGTGTATTTCATGTATCTTACCCATCTGGCCACTTCATCATCTTTGATATAATTACGTTGGGAATTATAATCCCTAAATTCTTAAGTCTCAAAGCTACATTCCATGAGATGCTAATGGCGATGATTATGTAGTGGGATCAAAATCATTCTGCAAAACTTGAGATTGTTAACTACTTCTTTCATCAATGCCTGCTTTTTTTCAAATTCGATTCATTTTGCAAATGATTGTTTGAGATGTTACCGTGTATAAATCGCTGTAAATATGCAGTTGAATTATATACGTATTTGTTGAATTACTAGTAACAATGTAAGGAATACAAACTGTGTATTATGCTAAGATAATTATCGATGCTATTGCGTCCATGAAGTAGACACCAGTTACATCAGATATTGATGCAATGTGCTTTATGATCTCTATGTATACTTCAATAACCTGCTTTAAGATAGCTGTCAATGGTGTTTTTTGGAGAAATTAGTGATTGATAAAATTATAGTTTGTTTTGTTTTTACACTAAACGTTCCATGTACTGTGCATTGTAGAGCAGACCTTTTACATTCTCAATTGAACATACCTTATCGTTCACTGTTAGTCATTTTTAGACCTTCAATGTTAATAATAAAATACATGTCAAGTCTAATTTTATATGCAGTTTATTTATAAGAAATGAAACAAATAAAATGGTAAGAAGTTTTAGTTGTACAAAAACAATTTATTTTTATACTTACAGTTGCTTGTAGGTCTTCAGAAATCCATCAATCACAAAGTACTCTTCGCTGGTGATATCTGAAACACCAGCAAATCTCCACCTAATTTCAATTTGGGAAAGAATCATTGTGTATGTTATTAAGGTGAAATTAGTTAGATAATACTTGAATATATTATGTAACAATAAAGTAGTAATGACAATACCTTGGCCGATGTTGATGTGGAAAGTTGACCTTAATTTTCTGACTTTCATTTTTTCAGTCAATTTCCTACTTTTCATTTTTTCCTTTCTTATCATTGATGAAGGTGTGGGGTTTTTGACAAAATTGTCAATTTCTTTTGATTTGTTTATTGCAAAATACAAGCAAATCTTCTTGCTAGTGGGATATTGTCAAAATCATCTCCAATGTCTTCCACATTTTTGACATCAACATTTTCATCCACATCTTTGAATTGATTATTAAATTCATCAACTCCACAACTTTCAATATACACATGATTTCTTTTAGTATGTACATTTTTTTCTATGTTGATGTTATTTCTACAGTTTATCTCGATAATGTGTTTTTCTAATTTGTTAATTCTTTCTTCCATTTTTTTGTCCAATCATTTAATCTGTTTGTCAATTCATCTATTTTTTCCTTAAACATATCTACGTACTGAGTGAGTCTGTTAATTTGTAGAGTTGATAACTCAAACTCTGTATATTTTTTCTCTATTTACTTTCTCAAGAAATCAATTTCTGTTTGGACTTCTTTTATAACTCTCATATGGTTGCATGTGCTTGATGCTTGTACCCTTCTTTTTTGTAACAGTTACACATCATAAAACAAATACTAATATTATCACAGTGTCAAATGAAGTAATGTTATCATGTAATAGAATCATGATATATACAACTGTGTTACAATAACATAACAATATTTTTTGTATTAGTATCATTGAAATTCAATCTATTGTGATATTTCTATTTATATCAATAACAATGAATCTAAAAAGAGTAGTAGGTTATTGTTACTGTAACGAAAATTATGTGCTAGTGATAGTGTTACTGAAACAATAACTTTACTTAATTAAATCTTAAATATCAATATTACATAATGTGGTACCTTTTTCATGTGTCCTGGAGAGCATCTTTGTTTCTTGATTCATCATCCTATCAACACCACTTTGTTAGATGTTTGAAAGAAATATAGGTAATATTTAGATTTTAGCTTGATGGTAGATATTTACACTGAAAGTTCAGCTCGTTTTCTCTTGAAAGTAAGCTTTGATGATGTCCCCTGACTTGTCTTGGCGTATTTCTTGTACATTGGGATTGCATTGGGGTTGGTTGACAATATGGAATTGTTTTTGTTATAAGCTCAAACCTACATTTTTTATCAATTTATTTATGGAAAGTTAAGTGTTGAAATGTGTTGTAAAGTTAAAAATATAAATAAAAATTAAGTTCGGAATTAAACGCATCAGAAGTGTCCATGCACATCCTAGGCAGTATGACTTCAAGTTGCCCAAATTGTTCATTATTACCTTATAGGTGTAAAGTGCCTAACTGTAGCATGGAATTCTATCCAAGTTATCCAGATAATGGAATAACCAATTAGGAAATCCATAACTAGAATCTAGGATTAAGAATGTATTAAACAGTAAGCAAATCCATAACTTTACACATACATCATTCTCTTCTAAACTTCTTCCCCTAAATACCACTTTAAGGATTCTCTCAACATCAGACTCTTTTACATGTATTTTTCCTTCAAACAGTTTTTTTAAACGGGAGACAGGTTTATAATTTTTTACCTCCAATAACTCCTTCTCTCCATTTGGTATATTTAGGATCTCTACGATGTTCTTTACATAGAATTTACACTTTTCACCACCCAAGAAAAAGTAATTTTCTCCAAGATAATTTGAAGTCAGGACATCAAGATTTGAGTTAATGATCTTGCATAGAGGTACATCCCAGAAATGATCAAATACTGTATTCTTGTTTTTTTCAACAATAGCATCATCTAACTTGTTTACTTTGAGGAACCATATCATTGCATATAAGATACATCTATTTTGATCTTTAAAACCACCAAGTTAAGGAGACATCAGCGAATAATCAAAACTTGTTTAATAAATAATACATTAGTAAGTTAATATAATATAAGCTTACTTTTTTTCTTTCTTCTCTATCATCCTATACATCATCATTTGTAGGTTCATTTCATTGGTGCAAGGTTTCAGGTTTGTCGGTAACATTGACTAGCTCTTTTCTTTTTCTAGTTTAGCTCCTTGTATTCCTCGCAAGACTTATGTAATTGTCTTTTTCAAGTGTTATTTGTGAGACTCCTAAACTAAATGTAGGAATCTATGACTTCCTAATAACATAATGATCATTTTAAAACTAAAACACTAGGATAGATGCAACGTAGTTATGAATGTAATGCAACATAACTTTTTATATTAACTATATCAAAGTTGTTCAAAAAGTAACAATGACACAAAATTAGACTTTATGAAAGTATACATAATTAAAAAAATCACTTCTGTACTATTGAAATTAAATAGGTTGGTACGTTTAAGATAATTAAAACTTTTGTTTCAGTATTACTATTTTAAAAAATTGTTTCGTTGACAAAGAATCTTAGAATTTTTAGTTTTTATTATGTAAACGTAAACAACAAACTGTAATAACGAATAAACGTTAATCTTAAAATAGATATGTTAGGGCAAAATGCTTTGACACTATAATGGTTATAGTAAAAAATTATAGGAAAATAGGAAAAATCAAGAATATTTTTTCTTGATTTTAGGTCTAAATTGAAGATATTATTAAAAAAACAAAAAATAAAAAGCATATTTCATTTCTTCATCACTATTAAAAAAACAGTTTTCGTGTCACAAGCTTGTTTCAGTTTTATAATTACCATGTACAACATTTAAGAATAACTTTTAGTCTGAACCAAAGTTTATCTTAAAAAAAAAATATTTAGGTCGAAATTATTCGACAATAATTTGGTTATAATAGAAAATATAGTCGATCTTATAAGATAGTAATAAATTGAAGAAATAATGGAGTCTTTCGATGTCATTATATCATGTGTAGTGTGAAAAAATAAAAAGGAAAAAACCATTTTTCGTGTAGAATATTTACTCTTCTTACAATATTTCAAAAGGGAAAAAATTTCAACTCAATGATTCTATTTTAACTTTTTTTAATATTATTGTAACATTCTTACCTTGACGAGGGATCTAACCAGAGACGTCTTTGTTCCATGGATTCTCTCATTGTCAATCTCCATTGTTTATTCTTAAGTGAAATAGTCGTCGGTGAATGGTGATAGTACAAAGGATGTTGTCGTTAGGGGTGGCAACAAGTCGGGTCTAGGTCGGGTTTATCTATATCCAGACCTAAATCTATCTTTTTTCACGGGTCTTAGTTCTGGTCTGGGTTTGGATTTTAAAATTAGGATCCAAGCCCATGAAGATAATGGATCTCGGGTCTAATGGGTTTTTCAACCTATTTTTTCAATTGAGATTCAATTATTCAAATGATTCAATGAAAATAGGATATTTCTTTGGAAATAAGAAATTTCAATTATTCAAATAAACATATCTAAATACACATTCAAGATTCAACTCTGATATATCTCAAATGTACATTCAACATTCAAGATTTAAATAAACTTTACTAAATACAATGACATTCAACTGAGATTCAATTATTCAAATGATTTAATGAATGAGAGATTGTGATTTGAGAGTAGAATAATATATATTATATATATAGTGTAAATATTATATATTAGTCATTATATTTAACTTATAATATATTATATACAAGTCGGGTTCACGGGTCCACGAGTTTGGGTATTTTTAGACCCAGACCTTACCCAATAAATGAACTGATGTAGCTGGTCTGGGTCTACAGATCAATGGGCCTCATTTTCAAGACCCAGACACATACTTTATGAGTCTAAACCCACAGATCCTGAGTCCAGACTCGACCCATTACTATCCCTAGTCGTTGTCATCCAAAGATTAGTGTACTACAACGACGATCAAGAGTATTTTAGTGTGTAGTAGATAGATTTGCCCATTTTACAGGAAATGAGCTTAAATGTAGAAAAGATTTTTTTTGAATATTTTGCAACATCGTCTTTTATGGAGTAACTGATTGATTGATTTGATTTGATTTTTTTTCCTATTAAAGTGAATGACTACGATGATAGATTTGTGAATATGATGAATGAACAACTTGAAAGGTCATATCAATAAAAATAAGGACCGTCCTTACCTTATATATATATATATATATATATATACATATATATATATATATATATATATATATAGGATAATCATTAGAATAAATGTAGGAATTGTTTAAAATGAACTAGTAAGATTCCACCAAAGGTGTGGTTAGATTAAAAGATGATATGACTTAAAAATGCTAAATCTCTTCCCTAATGGTGTAAAATGGACAGTACGGATCATGTTTTATCC
This sequence comes from Posidonia australis, assembly GCA_024699735.1. Taxonomy (NCBI): domain Eukaryota; kingdom Viridiplantae; phylum Streptophyta; class Magnoliopsida; order Alismatales; family Posidoniaceae; genus Posidonia; species Posidonia australis. The sequence continues at coordinate 9,997 of JAMKQA010090153.1, forward strand.
CTAGGACTAAATATTGGTTAGGTTCAGTGAGTGGTGCACTAAATGAGATATTTAGTGGCACTACGTAGGTGTTTGATAGTAATCTAACTATGTTTTCGAGGGACGTGAGCTAATAAGCATCTTACACTTTAGCTCTAGAACTTAAAGTTATGAACGTTGTTTTATGTGACCAAAATACCTAAACGCCTAATCGACCTTAAGGAAAGGAAATGCCTCTAAGGTTGCAAGCTACCTGCTTAGAGTGAGGTTCGCGTGTTGTGCAGTTCCTTCTGGTTAATCCTTATCACAGATGGTGTTGTTCCCTTAGTTTTGAGAGTTTGTAATTTTAAATGGTTTTTGAAATAATTTTTCAAAAGATTTTTGAAAAGAAAAATACATAGAATTGTAAATGATTTTGGAACGAACTTTCTAGTGTATTTTCCATTTGTGGTAAACCCTTAGACTAAAGGGTTGTATTGTCTAGACCAAGGGTTGTAGGCCGCATTTCTAGGTAGTTGAGCACATCATCTAGGTTGAGGTTGAAGACCAAGAGACCGAGGTGTGTTCGTTGGATCTTGGAAATATGATACTTTTGGATTGTCGTTCACGAGACCGAGGCTGAGGTCCATGGGTTGAAGTGTTGTCTAGAACTAGAGGTATGGCGCTTTGATTGTCACTGGACACCGAGGCCTAAGGTACTATCTGTACACAGTGGTATCGTAGTAGCGGACTCGGAAGGTATGAGGCTCCTACGTAGTTGGGTTTGATACTCTAGTCGTTACAGGCACTGAAACTTGTAGGTGTCGAATAAGCCTAGGAATGAGGAGCCTCTAATGGTTTGGAGCACTGAGTTAGGACGTCCAGAGGGTGTACCCTATGGTTTGTCATGAGAGAGGACAACTTGTCTAGGTGGGGTAAACAACTTTCATACGTGGGGTTAGCTCTTGAGGATCCTACAGATGACAAGACTACGAGACGAGCAAACTCCTCTATTGGATGGTTGTCTATGGTAATGCAAACGCCATGGTAGCTCCTTTGTGGACTGCTTGTGGCTAATATTGACTGCTTGGTGTCGAGCAATTCGACACATAGTTTGCTTGTGGCTTTACTAAATCCTAGTTCAGAAAATCAGACTCTGGCCTAAAGAAGGCCCTAATGTGTGCCTATTTATGGTAGGGTGCTTCGGAGCAGTGACTCCATGGTTTTGGCCTAGTGGAGGCTGTGGTCTTGCATCCATGTGGCATTGTGTTTTGGAGCAGAGGCTCCGTAACTATGGCATTGTTACTTTGGTCTAGAGAGGATCGTGTTATGTAGAGTAGAGAATCTATGCTTGCAGAGGACGCGGCCCCGAACGCACAACCCGTTCACTTCCTAAGCTTTGGCTGGGATTTAGAACGAGGACCTTAATCTTTTTAACCTTGAGTCGGAGACCTATTCACCCCTGTTTGAACCTGGAGTAGACGACTTGGTAGGACACCCTTAGGTTGCAAGGAAGCGCATACTAGAGGCATTCATGCATCTTGCATCTCATACCACCATAAGCATTGCATCTTTTCTAACTTGTTTGTTTTTGTACATAGAATACTTGTCAGTGTGCGAGTTTCCTTAGCTTGAGCTCGAGACCTTTCCTTTCACTGACACTCGTTGCGACCCCATTCTCGACCACGTCTCCTGAGTTATCCGTCACTTTCGACGATAGCTCGTCCTAGGATCCATCCTCTCATTCCCAGCCGCAGTCCGATCCTTACCCGCTCGTGATCCGCTATGGCTCAGCATACCAGCGATTCCCCTGCTGTTCAGGTGGAGGTCCCCATTTTGGTGTACCCTTCCTTTGTTTTTGTCCCAGTTGTCACTGCTGCCTCCACTTTCACCCTAGCTTCCGGAGGACCTCTGCCACTACAGTTTCGTGTCCCAGTGGCAACCCCACATCAGCAGTTGAGTCTATTCCTCCATAGGGCTATGTGTTTACCAGCCATCCTTTGACTGTGGCTGTCTCTATAGTAGCCTCCCCCCAGTTTGGACAACTGGGATCTCAACTTCCTGATTCTTCTCCTGCTGCCTTTGTTCATTGGGGCCATCGGCGACGATCCCATGACCACGCAGTTGCAACACATGTCGGCCCTCATTCAGCAGTTGCGGGGGTTGGCATTAGCGCTCCAGCCCTTCTCAGCTTTGTCCTTCCCGACTCCCGAGTTGCCTTTGCAACCGACTCTAGGATCACAGCTTTCACCCACTGCACCACCCCCACAGTCGTCACCATCCCTCGTCTCCCCGGCGATAGGAGTGTCGACATTGCCATTTGCAACACTGCCACAGCACCCACCACAACATGCATCTCCATTATCTGGTGGCCGGCCTTCTAGGCCGGCGGGAGCACAGCCCACCATGAGCGTTGTACCCGAGGCCAATCCGGTCCAACAGCTCTTGCTCTCTCATTCGGCACCACCCCATGCATTATCCTCACCATTGTACCAGACACAGAGTTCATCTTTTGTCCCACAGCACACAGCACCTATGCACGGGTACATTGGCCATCCTGCCGTAGCACCAGACAGTGGAATGGTGGATCCGGAGGAGCCTTTAGGGGCGACCCATACATTGTACGCGGCTCCTGCATCTGCTGCATAATCCATGAATACAGTAGCTCCCGAGGCTCTCCTTGCGATGGTGACTGATTTGGAGCACACACTCCGTCAAGTGCAAGGCGGGGACCGTCGGTCCTACCAATTCCTGGACCTCTGTTATTTTCCAGAGGCGACTCTCCCTCCGAACTTTCAAATCCCGGAGTTCGAAAAATATAATGGTAGGGGTTGCCCGATTTCCCACCTTAAAGCCTATTGCGGAGACCTCGCACAGCTTCAGGCTAACGAGAGATTACTCATCCTCCTGTTCCAGAAGAGTCTTACAGGGTCCACGTTGAAGTGGTTCACTTCCCTCGACATGGCCACCATCAAGACTTGGGACGACCTTACTCAGGCGTCCCTCGAACAGTATTCCTTTAATCTTGACTTAGTCCCAAAGCGGGAGGACTTAGTCGCTCTTAAGCAAAGGCCTTAGGAAACATTTAGGGAGTATGTTGGACGTTGGCGGTCCTTGGCTTCGCTGGTCAAAGATAGACCCTCCGACGAAGAGTCTATTGAGATCATGATCCGAGGAGCACAGCTAGCAGTCGGGGCTCTGCTTAGCATTCAACCAGTCACCACTTTTCTTGCATTACTTCTGGCAGGCGCCCGTGTTGAGAGCTCACTGCGCGGCGGTAGTTTTCCAACGCTCTCTGCATTTACCAAGCAAGCCACTTCCTAACATAGTGGCGTTAGCAGCAGTCACAATAACATCAACCACATTGCCAATCCACCTAGGAGGCGAGATCCCTCCAAGAATACAGTTTCCTATATAGGATCCCCTACTGCTCCGGTAAATGTCTGCCCAGCCCCACAACGCCAAGTAGTGTATGCACCCACACCTACACCTAGAGCACCCCATGCATCACACATTACCCCCACTACCACACCAGTGTACCCAACCCCACTGGCTAGGACGCGCCCACCGTTGGCATATCCGCAGTCGAAGCGACAACGCCGTGATAGGCGCCACTATACCCCATTAGTGGAGCCGTTGAGCATGGTATTCCCAAATGTCGCATCCCTTTTGAGGCTGCTTGAGTTGCGCCCACCGCCTAATATGCTTCCAGCCTGGTATAACACGAACGCATTCTGCAATTTCCATCGGGTAGCAGGTCACTCGATGGATAATTGCCTAACACTCAGGGACGCTGTCCAGGACTTGATTGACCAGAAGGTAATAGTGATTAGTACTCAAGCAGCCGGCCCAGCACCCACACAAGTAGCCGCACAACCACCTCGAGCACACTCCAATATAGTTAGTCAGCTGTAACCATGCCAGCGAGGAGATTCCGCAAAAGAATGCGAAATCGGTCGGCAAAATCACGTCGAAAAAAGCAAAACAAAGGAGTCGCCACCTAATCTATTATTGAAGACAAGGAAAACCATATCCATGAAAATCATGCAGAAAACAACAAAGACAAGTCTACGAAATAACCAGAATGCGGGTAAGGATCCCTGTTACGCACGAGGAAGGTGTTAGGCACCCTCGCACGCCCGATAAAATCGGTCTTCCATGATTTCAC
>JAMKQA010090156.1:0-18991 GCA_024699735.1 Posidonia australis
TATATATATATATATATAAATCTTGGAAAGATAAATATAATGACATAAATGATTAAAATAATCATTAGAATGATCTAGGATTTGCCTAAAATGAATTAACAAGATTCCATTTCGGGTATGGATAGGATAAAAGATGAAATGATTTAGAAATAATAGGTTCTTTTCCCAAATGGTTTAGACTGGACTTTAGGGATAATAATAACATCCCTAGGTTTAGGGCTCGTGTGGTATTACGTGTGGTGTACTGAATAGAGTATTCAGTGGCACTGTTCTGGGTGTTTGAACTGATCCGGCTGTGTTCCCGAGGGACTCGAGCTAGTAGGTGTCTTACACTTGATACTAGAGCGTGGAGTTCTGGTTGTGTTTGTTTTGCTGTGGTATCTTCTAAGTGGGTTTGACACTCAAAGAATATTTTGTTGGTGTTTTCCTAGGTTCTGGTCGTGGGTTGAGCATGGTGCTTGTGAACCTATATGCTCCCAAGGTGTTTTGCTTGAGTCTAACAGAAGAGCTATCAAGGCTGTATTTTGTTTATGGTTTCTCGGCCTTGATTTTCGTGTCGCTGTTGGATATAGTGTTGATTGAGTTTTAAAAAATATTTAATGATTTTGAAAAGGTTTTCCAAAAAGAGAGTTTTGGAAAGAGAAAAGTACAGATTTAAAAATGATTTTGGAAAGAGTTTTCCGGTACTTCTTGTTTGCATTGGGGGTCGAGATACCTAAGACTGAGGATCGTCGGGTCTTGGAGGTATGACACTCCTTGACTGTCGTTTCGAGGCTAGAGTTGTAGTCCACGGGTTGAGGTGTTTCATGGCATGATGGAGAGATATGATATTCTTGCTGTCACTGTAAGCACTGAGGTTCAAGTGTTGTCGGGTGTAGAAGTATGAGACTCCTTCCTGAGCACCGTATGGAAGACACTGTGAGGAGCCGTACCCTGTGGTGGGCAGTGCAGGTGGGACACACGCCCCGTAGTTGGTAACGTCTCGAGAGACATAACCGCCTTTCCAAGAGGGGTTAGGTTTGTTGAGGATTCTCCAAGTAGGAGAATCGCGGGATGACGTCGCTCCAGCACAGGGTGGCACGTCGTGACATTGCAGACGCCAAGGTCGCTCTTCGATGGACTGCTTGTGGCCAATTTTGTTAGCTTGGCGTCAGGCAGTTCGACATACTGTTTGTGCTTGTGTTTGTGCAGAGTCTTGGTTCAAGAAATCAGGCTCAGAGCCTAAAGGAGGTCATGGCTTTGGTGCCTATTGAAGCGTAGTATTTTGGGAGTGGTGGCTCCGTTATTTTGGAAGCGGTGGTTCTGTAGTTTGGGAGCAAAGGCTCCGTAGTTTGGTGTTGTGCTTGGGTCTAGAGGGGACTATGTTGTGTAGAGCAGAGTCTTTGTAGTTGTGCTTTAATATGGTTTTGGGCTTGAAATGGCGAAAGTAACCTTCTCGGGCATGCATAAAAGGTTTTAAAAGTGCACGCACGTGGTTTTGAAAAGGAAAAGAAAAGAATGGTTTTAAAGGCACGATTTTATGATTTTGTGGCCTACCGGGCAGTGGTAGACTGCTTGGTTTCGTGTTGCAGCATCCGAGAGGGTTACCAGTGTTTGTGTGTTGGCTATCGGTAGATTGTCCTTTTGGTTTGGCGACATCCAAGTGTGATGCCTATACTTGGTTGTCCTCGACATATGTTGCTGAGTTGTAGGTGGGGTGTGTGCTGGGTGACCATTGAATGATCACTCATGTGTGCTTTGTTTTGTTTGTTTTGATAGGTGTAGGATAATAGTTGCTGGTTGCTAGTGTATATAAGAAGAGTTACATCGCTACACATCAGAGATCCAGGTGAGTGTTACTTTAGTTTTATTTCTATTGTTTAGTGGTTTTATTTTATTGTTGAGAATACGTAATCTTAATTGCATTATTAGTGTAATTATTAGTTATAATAAAGATAAAAAAATAATTAAAAATAAAAAATTGTAATTAAATTTAACAATAAAGACTTAAAGATCGTTACAAAAACGAAGATAGAAACAACGGGAGTTAATTAAACTCCATGATGTATTGATTTGTATAGAAAGAGCGAAAAGCATGCAGACAAAAATCCAAGAAGATCACGATGACCAAATGCCCTTTCATCTGCTTGAGTACTGCTGGTGCAATCTTGCCTTGTTCTCTTCCCACCACACTCTGGCCTTCACCTCGCCGAAGTGCTGGGGGCTGCAGCATTTTAAACACTCGTTCATTATTCCAACCCTTTCATAAGTCTACGTACATAAGGTAACAATTCCTATATGTCCTATATATATATCTCTACGGGGGTCGAGACCATCACCTGAGCTCGACACGGATTAGTTCCTTGCTTCCGTCCGGCGAGCATCGGAGCGTCACGAACACACCGGGATGGTCCTCCACCACCCAATCCACGTCTTCTCCTTGACATCCTCCTCCATCAGAGCTCGGCAGCGAAGGTTCTCCTGTGTGTACCGCATTGCCCCTTTCAGTCGGCGTCGAGGTGTCATAGTGACGACGATGAGTGGTCTCCGCTTGGCTTTCCAGGCTTGAGCTAATCCGGCTCTTGAAGAGGAGAAATTTTGAAGAACATGAGAGGAAGATGTCTGACTTGAAACTACAATATTGTTGGAATTTAAATGGGAGGATTATATTTTGAGGCCCACGTAGATTTACCTCCTCGTCAGATTGGAGTGGTGTGGCAGGAACCTTTGATTGCTGAACGCTGTACAGTGACATGATTCTCTCACAGTTATCAGCCCACCACCTTTGAGTACTGAAGACATCAAAATACTCCTCGCTTTATGACCAAAAAAAAATGTCTAAATTAGCATCTCAAAACAACAGTGATTGTGCATTTGCAGTATGGTCTAAAATTGGTCGATTCTATGCAACATAAGCAACAAGCTAGTGTTGTGCCATCAAAAACAGTATGAGAACTCTCTATATGATATATAAGGAAAAACCACGAGGAAATCAGCTGCAGAAGACCAAGATACGTGGACTTCTACTGGAGCTTAAGTATAAAAAAAGTAATAAAGATATATATCCTTTCAAAAAAAATGAAAAAAACATTTTCTCTCATGATTTGCAGATGAGAGGCAACAAACCCTTGAAAGCAGTACCTGAAGCGTATTTTCTTGAGACGATTTCCACCAAGAGGAAGAGAAACGAAGGTTATAAGCACTCCAGGTTCTTCCTCCGCCACCCATTCGGATGCATCTGTTTCTCTTTCACCATTATCGATCTCCTCCTCCCTACTTCCACTGCCTTCTTTCTCTTTTCCTCTAGAAGAAGCTTTCCTCTTCTGCTGCTTCATTACTCTCTGGTGCTCCTTCATGGCTTTCAAGGACATGTCCTTCATCTGTCACATCACGAACAAAGAAGAACCCACGTTTGTTTCAAACTTACTCCTTGACGACTAAGAACATGCAGGATTGATCTTACGCTGTCGGTGAGATCTGAGATGGCTCCTCCTCTGGGGCTGAGACAAGGTATGCATGGAAACATGTTGGCTGCTGGATTTGTTTTGGTGAACAATCTCTAGGTCCTTTCTCATCCTTTGTTACAGTTGCATGTTGAATGTTGTGGGATGAATATGGTTTGGTGAGGGAAGAAGTTGCCATGTTTGGTTTCTGCTGTGTTAATATATGGAGGGCTTGATTGATGGAGCTGGTGGACAATGAAATTTATATTCCTATTATCTTGCCTGCTATATTTGTAAACAATTTGAAACCTTGAATATTTCTTTCCATAGAAAATGATTTCTAGTCATAGGAGAATCTTGTTGTTCTCAACCAAAATTATGACATTTGAAATGAAACAAATGGGAACTTCACAAGTTAGAAAGAAATGCTCAAATGAACTCAACGACGGAAGTCATAATCCAAAGAACACAACACCGCTAGTACTAAGTTTTTTCAAGATAAAAAAAATATATTAGGAGAACAACTTGTCGAATTTACGTTCGACCAATTTGGCCGCCACATGTCCTGTCACATTATAATTTTGAAGTATTTTCCACAAAGCTATACTTGTGGAATTTGTCTGTGAATAGGGACATATTAAAACAATTCTCCTAGTAGAAGTAATATTGTGATTCATATTAAAAATAAATAGATTTTTTTAGAGAGGACCTCTTTTTCTTTATAAAACTTTTTTGTCCAACCCAATCGATTTTTTCCCTTCCTCTCTCATACAATTGACCGCCTCCTTTTTTTTTATCAGAATTTGATATTTTCTACTAAATTGTTTATTTAGTTTCTACTGGTGTTTTATTTTCATCTAGACTTTTTCCTTTGCAATTTGATTAAGAACAAGTCCCTAACTTAGGTTACTAGCTCAAACATTCAAATCAACCTAGACTGTTTTTTTTGGAGAAATTGGCTTGAGTTCTATGCTATTAGTTAAGATGAAAGATCATATGAAGCTAGCATTTAAATTGACAAAATTCAAGTCTCTGATTTCTGACATTCATTTCAATCTTCAAGAACATACGCCAAGTGACATTACTAATTTAAATAATTATATGATATTTTTCGCACAATGTATACAAATAAACCATACAAATTAGTTTTATTTTTTTAAATACTACTACAGCACATTCCTAACAAAAAAAATGTGAAATAGTTTGCAACATCAAACCCTACGACGCTTACTTCCAGATGATATATTCATATCACAATAAGATTTTGTCTCATTCATCAAACTAAAATTACTTGTCGAATTATTGGGTCTTAAAAATGTAACTCTAAGTCCTGACTCACTAATCATCATTTCCATATTAGTTAAAAACACTTATAATGATTAAGCTAGATTGCTTCCTTTGCTTCCCTACTAGGGAAGAAAAATATCCTCTCGTCTCCTACACAAGGAAAGCTAGAAAGATCACTTCCTTATTTCTAGAGTGTGACATCTGAGCCTGATTATCTATTTTAATTGTAAAGTATGTAATTAATTGTTATATTGCTTAAATGGTTTATTAATGGATAATCTGTTGTTTCTTGGATGTGTGAGCTTGTGGTTGGCTTTCTGTGCACCTGTTTGTAATTTGGGACCAATGTGGAGTCCAGTTTAAGGATGCACAGTCGCCTCAGTTTGGGTGCCCGATCTTTTCTCCTTCCCTTTTTCTCTCTCTCACGAGCCATGCCCTTCCACCCTTTTTTCGTCTTCTTCTTCCTCTTCCTCCACACCCGTGCCACCAGCGACGGAGGCCCGTGCCTCCCCGTCCCTTCCGAAAGAATGAATGGCCGGCACCAAGCGAGTGGTGGCGGAGTTAAAGAGCGGGAGGCAGGAGTGGGCAGAGGGAGAGCGTGGCGAGAAAGGAACGGAAGAGGAGAGAGAGCGAGGGCGCGCGAGCTGGGAGGAGGAGGGTCTACGTGTGGGTGCTTCCACCGGGGGCCGAGGTTCACTGGAGCTTCGTCGAGGCGACTCCGGGGTGCGGTGAACTCGCTGGAGTCGCGTGGGCCGTCGGAGAGGTACGCGATCCCTTCCTTCTCTCATTATTGCTTCCTTGGAAAATAATGATGTAAAATGCATGAAAATTGTGGGAAAATCATGAAATGAATGGGGATGTGATATATAGCATGGGAATATAGATATCATGCGATTAGGATGGTTATTTGTGGGGGAAATGCAAATTTAGGGTTGAAGGCTAGTGTAACCGTTCTTGAGCCCCTTCCCCTTGTGATTTTTTTATGAGCTGTGTGGTGGATGAAATCATGAATGGTTTGAGGGGTTTTGGAGTAAACTCAAGGGTCTACATCTTATGATTTTATGAAAATTTTTGATGTATGTTTGGGGGTCTGATCGGGACTCCCACTTTGGGCGAATTCCACCGCCCGAAACAGGGGTGTGCCCTGTCTGCGGGGAATTCGGTACGCCGAATTTATTCGGTATACCGAAATCCTAGCAGATTTAGCCAGAAACCTGATATCGACAGACCAAAAACACCCGATCGATCCATTCAGGGGTTTTCGTTATACCAAAAATATTCGATATACCGAACCAGGAATCTTCGGTATACCAAACTGGAGATTCGGTCTACCGTTTTTGCCCTAAACCTAGTATGCATAAATTGTGAATTTTAATGTAGGATAAATGGTTTTAATGGTATGTTGAGTATGTGTTATTGATGTTTTTCCCCATGTGGTGACATGGAGGAATGTGAGACCCAAATAAATAGATTTGGCATGATTTTGGGTTTTAATCCCATAAATGAATGAAAAGGATAATTTTGTGTGGTTTTGAGCATGAGACCCAATTTATGATTTTAAGCATGATTTTCATGGCTTGAGTTGGGACCCCAATGGAGGGTCAAGTGTTGCAAGGAGATAGAGTCCTGCAACGAAAAGAATGAAATGAAAAATGGTTTTGTTAAATGTTTTAAAAAGAGAAACTGCATATGGTTTTAAAGAGATTTATGGAATTTGTAGGAACCACAATTAGACCAGGGCTTACCGACAGGGGTAGTGAGACCTCTAGAGATGTCTGGGACGTGCCCTTGGTTGTGGTTGCCGAGTTTACAGTCTGGGGTAGGAGCCTCGAGACTGTGGTGGTACTGTAGGACTCGGAGTATGGTAGACCCAGACTACCCTCAGTGCAGGTGCTGGTCGGGTCTGGGGTTAGAGTCTCCAGGTGCTCGAGCACTAAGGCATTGCGAGGACACACTCCGTGCTTGTACTAGTGAAGGTACATTTAAGGCTACGGCTGGGGCGGTTGAACTCCAGCGTGGGGTGGTTCACCACGGCACTACAGTGTGAGTGTGGTGACATGGAATCCTCAGCAGCTGCTTGTGGCCAGGTCGATCGCCTGTGGCCAGGGTGATGCAACCAGTTTTGAAATAAGGTTTTTGGATTTGTGTTGGACTAGTTGCTTGCCCTGATTTGTGATGAATTGTGTTAATGGATTAAATGATGCTTTGGGTAGGGAAACTAGATGTAATGGTTTGCTTTTCCTGAGTTGTGCATAAAGATTTGTTAATGATCATAAGGTTTTGAAAGAAAAAGAAATGTGATTTGGTCAATATTGGAATTATGAAATAATCCTAAAATCCTGGAATGAAATGATGATGATGTTTTTACCAGTTGCCAGCCTGTATTTATGAATTGTTTTTGAGCCCATGAGGCATTGTGTTTTAGGCTAAATCTGGTCAGAAATGTGATTTTGAAAATGTGATTTTGGGAAGAAATCCTAAGTATTGAAAAGTATATGTTTTGGGAAATGAGTTCCAAAGGTTTTAAAAGAAAATGCAAAGGTATGGTTTTGAAAGAAAAAGTGGTTTTGGAATGAGTTTCCAAATGTTTTGAGAAACGAAAAGAAATATGGCTTTTGAAAAGAGCATGGATTTGGGATTGAATTCCCAAATGATTTCCAATAAAAGAAAAAAGGATTTTTAAAAAGAAAAAAAAACAAGTTTTGAGAAATAAAGAAATGAGTTTTTATGGTTTTGCCAAAGTTTTGTGGTTTGTATGTTTGGGGCGCGTACTGGGTGACTTAGATGTTACTCACGCGTGCTTAGTTGGTTTTCAAGTGCAGACCGCGTGCAGCCAAGTTGTGGTGCAGGTGTTGGAGCTTCTAGCCACACATTGTGATCCTGAAGGTAAGCCTTAGTTACAGTTATTTAATGTTTCTGTAATTAGTATAATTATGCTTCATACTGTGTTTTGGTAGCATGCCCAGGATTCGAGGCATTACATAGAGACACCAAAGCTCCTAATTGATTAGGGAGAACCTTATTTTAAGTTTGAGAAATCTTGGTCATCTATCTCCAATTTCAAGGATACGGCTAGCAATGATGTAACATGAGCAATGATGTTCTATCTATTTTCCTCATGATCAAACTAAACATTGAGAAGGCTTTTGATATTGCCAGATGAGACTTTCTATTGGAAATATACAAATCAATATTCTATTTTGATGATAATAAAGTATTTTGTATGGATATTTTTAATGCACTTACTTATGAAATGTATAGTATGTATGTGAAAAAGATAATTATGAAGAAACTCACAAGAGGATATATCTGAAGACAATGCTAGCATCAAAAGAAAAGGTGTTACAAAGATTCTTGGAAGATTGAAGATTCAAGAGGAAAACTCAAGAAGATCAAGATTGCATTATCAAATTTATTTGTAAAAAAATTGATGTAATTGTTTTGTTTTTTGTTGTATTTTCTAGGATGTGTAATGGTCTCCCAACATAAGCCAAAAAACCTAGGAAAATAGATAAACTCATAAACCCATGAAAGAGAATTAAAAAAACACTTATATTGGGATTGAGATAATTTTCGGCATACCGAGAATTATCAGTATATCGAAACTGGACTGAGTAGATAAATTTTTCTGGAAAATACCAAGATCAGCATATTGAACATGTCGAGCATACCGATGCTATGGACCTTTCAATCAACTCGGATGATCGATCAAAATCGACATACCGAAGTACCCAACTGTTGAATATTTCGGTCGATCGATCAAAAACAACATACCAAATTAGAATCTTTTTTAGCTAGCCATTTATAAAAGTTAAGATAAATGTTAAACACACATCTTAAGCATCATTTGCCTATAAATAGAAGCTCCAATTAGTCCTAATGACACAACAATCACATACTTTACTTTAACTAGCCATTTATAAAAGTTAAGATAAACGTTAGACACACTTCTTAAGCATCATTTGCCTATAAATAGAAGCTCTAATTAGTCCTAATGACACAACAATCACATACTTTACTTGAACTTAGAGTCCCAGACAAGAAAATGAGCTAAAATCCCATCTTCTATACTTCCCAAGTTAGAGTACTCAAAGTTCCTATATTTTGTATTGGGAGATCAGAAAGAAAGTTTGTAAAAGCATCTCAAAGGTTTCAAGCTTATCTGGGTGTAAGGAGAATCCATGAATTGTAGAATTGGCAAGAGATTTGCCTTACATGTAAGTTTGTACTTTGAATTATAAAGGAAAGGAAACTCTCGAGGAATTCTTGAGAATTGAAGTAGACCGGGGTTTGATTGAACCACTATAAATAGTTTGTGCATTTCATTGTCTTTCATCCTTTCTATGTATATTTAATTAGTTACTCCAAATTCATTTGATGCTTGTGTATGTTATTGAAAACACTCAGTAAAATTGAAAAATACTTAGTCTCTCTATTCACCCTCCCTTTAGAGAAGCCATTTGATCCAACAATTGGTATCAAAGTAGATTATCTAGAATCTAGATTAATTATCTACTAAATAAATGACTTCATCATCATCTAACATCTATGTTATGGAAGGTCAAAGCATAAATAGGCACCCTTTCTTTGTTGGCATGAACTATAGTTATTGAAAGTGCAAGATGATTATATACTTAAAGTCTATTAATTTTGAGCTATGGGATGTGGTTATAAATGATTTTACTTTAAATTCTACATCCTTTAGAGAGTGGAGTAATGAAGAAAAAGTCTTAGCTCAACTTGATGCTAAAGATTTGAGCATTTTATTTTGTGCAGTAAATCAAGAACAATTTAATAGAATATCAAATTGTAAAAGCTCACATGAAGCTTGACACATTATAGAAGTTACACATGAAGGAACTAGTCAAGTAAAAGAGACCAAAATAAATATGCTTGTTTATAAATATGAAATGCTCAAAATGATACAAAATGAATCAATTGGAGAGTTGTTTACAAGATTTACTTATATTACCAACTCTCTTCAAAATCTTGGTAAAAGCTATTCTCAAAGTGACCATGTAAAGAAAATCCTAAGGTCTTTAACTCCCGAATGGTAGAAAAAGACAACTGCCATTGAGGAGAAAAAGGACCTTTCAACATACTTACTTGAAGACTTAATTAGTAACCTTACTTCTTATGAGGTTCAAATAAAAGAAAATGAAAATGAAAAATCACTAAACAAAAAGACAATAGCCTTAAAGACCACCACTGATTCAGAGAAATTGGATAGTAAGGATGATGAAGATGTGGCTTTATTAACAAGAAATTTTAAAAGATTTATAAAAAGAGAAAAATTTCACAAGAAAAAGAATAATATTGAACTTCCACTTTGTTTCAAATGTAACAAACCAGGACATATTAAGAAGATTAGCCATTACTTAAAACAAAAATATTTAAAAAGGACAAGAAAATTAAAAAGAAAGCTCTTCAAGCTACTTAGGATGAAAGTAACTCATTCTCTGATGAAGAATCTTCTTCGGATAGGGAAAGAGCTAGCATGTACTTCATAGCTCTAGATGATGAATATGACTCATCCCAAAATAATGAAGAATGCTCTATGAATAAACTTTTAGAAGGATTTAATGAACTATACTCAAAATATAAAGCCTTAAAATTAAAATACAAGAATGCAAATCAAAACATCATTGAATTAATTAATAAAAATGAAATATTAATTAATGAAGGAAAGAAAATTATGGATTGAAACGAAAGATTGGAAAACAAATACATTGAGTTAAATATGAAAATTGACCATATGAAATATAAAATTAAAAACTTGGAAAAGGACATTGCATCACTAAAAACCAAAAGCAATGACTTATTAACCAGTGTTACTAAGTTCACTAGAGGAAAAGAAAACTTAGACAAACTTCTTTCAAGTCAAAAACCATTCTTAAACAAACATGGAATTGGATTCTTTCAGTTTGATGAGATTCCATATAAGAATGGATTTGTAAGAACTCTTACAAACGAAAAATATGTGTTTGTGATTAAAAAGCATCAAAAGAAGTGGACTCCAAAGGTAAATGCTTGGGCGTCAAAGATTAACAAAATCGAACCCAGAATGATTTGGGTACATAAATTTTCACTTCCTTCTTATCATGCAGGATGAAGTCCAAATGGATCCTCGATAGTGGATACTCGAGACACATGACAAGAAAACTTGGTCTTCTTTACTCATACACAGCAAAAGAGAATGGAACGGTGATGTACGGAGATAATGCAAAAGGAAGGATTATCGGAATCGAAAATATTGGTAATTCTGTTAACCCTTTTATTGAAAATGTATTGCTTATGGATGATTTAAAGTACAATCTGTTAAGCATTAGTGAATCATGTGACAAGGGATACAAAGTAATTTTTGATAAAAAAGAGTGTCTCATAATTAATTCTATCACTAGTGAGGTATTATTTATTGGTTCTAGGAAAAATAATGTGTATAAAATAAATATTTCTTATGAACCTGAATTATGCATTGTTTCTTCAAATGATGATAAATGGCTTTGGCATAGATGACTTGGTCATGCTAGTATGAGTAAGTTGTCTAAAATTTCAAAAAATAAAAATGTTATTGGTTGCCAAAATTAGATTTTCAAAAGAACAAGCTTTGTGATGCATGTCAATATGAAAAACAATCAAAATCTTCTTTTAAAGCTGAAGATTGTATTTCTACTACCAAACCTCTTGAACTCATCCACATAAATTTATTAGGTCCTAGCAAGACATTAAGTTTTGGTGGAAAAAGATATGCTTTTGTTTAGGTTGTTGATTTTTCTAGATTTACATGGATTTTATTTTTGACTAACAAAAATGATGTATTTTATGAATTTTGAAAGTTTTGAAAGAAAATTCAAAATGAGAAGCAATTGAGAATCATTAAAATAAGAAGTGATCATGGTAGAGAATTTAAAAACAAAAATTTTAAAAAATTTTGTGAAGAAAACAGTTTTGTACATAATTTCTCTTTTTCTAGAATACCTCCTCAAAATGGAGTTGTTGAGAGGAAAAATAAAACCTTACAAGAAATGGCAAGGACCATACTTTGTGACAATAATTTACCAAAGTATTTTAAACCGAAGTCATAAACACTGCTTGCTATATTTTAAACCGTATTTCTCTTAGATCGATTCTAAACAAGACTCCTTTTGAATTATGGTTTGAAAAAATTCCTAGAATTTCTTACTTTAAAGTGTTTGGATGCAAATGTTTTATTCTTAACACTAAATATACTTTGGACAAATTTGACTCTAAATTTGACGAAAGCATTCTTGTAAGATATTATACAAGAAGCAAGGTTTATAGAGTTTACAATAAAAGAACCTCAACTATAGAAGAGTCTATGCATGTAGAATTTGATGAAAATATAAACAAAATAATTAATGTTGAAGAAGAACCTAAAATTGGAGAAAATATGTTAACTAGTCCAAATATTGAAGAAAATTTAAAAACTGAGGAAGAACCTAAGGACAATACTAAAACTTGGCATTATGTACCTAATCATCCTAAGGACCTCATTATCGGTGAAGTCTCCAAGAGAATATTAACAAAATCTAAGCTAGATCATGAATGTACTACCTATGCATTTATTTCATCCATAGAACCCAAAAATATAGATGAAGCTTGTAATGATAAATATTGGACTTTAGCTATACATGATGAACTAAATCAATTCAAAAGAAATAATGTTTGAGAATTGGTTCCAAAACCCAGTGATCAACATATTATAGGCACTAAATGGATTTTTAGGAATAAGTTAGATGAATTAGGAAATGTGATTAGAAATAAGGCTAGGTTGGTAGCCTAAGGCTATAATCAGAAAGAAAGTATCGATTTTGATGAAACATATGCTCCTATAGTTAGATTAGGATTTATTAGGATGTTGTTAGCATATGCTAGTCATTTAAGAGTCAAACTTTTCCAAATGGATGTAAAAAGTGTCTTTTTGAATGGAGTTATTGAAGAAGAAGTATATGTCAAAGAACCTCCTAGATTCGAAGATGAGTCTTGTCCTAATTATGTCTACAAATTGAATAAAGCATTATATGGGTTAAACAAGCCCCTAGCGTATGATATGATAGATTGAAAGGGTTATTGATAGAAAATTATTTTTCAATTGGATTGATTGACACCACCCTTTTTATAAAGAAGGAGAATAATGATATCCTAATAATTCTAATATATGTTGATGACATAATCTTTGGATCCACAAATGAAATCATGTATGAAGACTTTGCTAATACTATGCAAAAAGAGTTTGAGATAAGTATAATGAGAGAATTAAATTTCTTTCTAGGTTTACAAATAAAGCAAAGTGAGTGTGGAATTTTCATTAATCAAGAAAATTATACAAGAGAATTGTAGAAAAAGTCTGGAATGAAAAATACAAAGATAGCTAAAATACCTATGAGTACATCTACTAGGTTGGATAAGGATGAAAATAGACAAAGAGTAGACCAAAAGTTATATAGGAAAATGATTGATCATTATTGTATTTGCTAGCAAATAGACCAGATATAATGTTTAGTGTATGCCTATGTGCTACATTTCAGACATCACCAATAGAATCTCATTTAACGACTTTCAAACAAATTTTTAGATATTTACAAAATTCTAAGGAGTATGGTTTATTTTACCCTAGAAATTCAAATCTTGAACTGATTGGATATAGTGATGCGGACTTTGCGGGATGCAAAATCGATAGAAAAAGTACCAGTGACACTTGTCAATTTTTAGGAAACTCCTTAGTAGCATGGTTTAGTAAAAAGTAAAATAGTGTTGCCTTATCAACTACTGAAGTGAAGTATATTGCCGCTGGATGTTACTGTGCTCAAGTTCTATAGATGAAACTGTAGACATCCTGGTTCTAACCAATGTTGGCAGGCGGACCCAACAGAGAGTGTAACTGGGTGGCTGACCCGAACTTACCTCATTTCCCCTAACCAAACCCATAAACCTCTAATTACCTTTAAATCCACTCGTCTATCTAAGCCCCAACACCTAAAACCCTGCCCGTGTGCTCTGGCCCAATGACATGGGCGACCCGATAGCGCGGCCCAAGCGCGTGTTTGGGCCAAGACAGCACGACAGGCACCGCCTGACTTGTCGCTTTCGTTATACAACCTCGTAGCTCGTACGAGCGACGTCGTGCACGGAGCGCCAATTTGTCCCTCGACGTGCCTAACACCCCTCCAACCTTCCACGCCCTACCACCAGCCTTCCATGCCCTGCGCTGCTCGCCACTGCATGTCACCTCTGTAGCATGTCAACGAGCCATTCCCTAGCCTCCCTGACACTGAGCCACCCACGCCATCCCGCTCTATCTACCACGCCATGCGATCAATCAAAAACCTCCTTGAGCTCCTTCAGCCAAAAGGCACCCAAGCATTCGCGAGAGGCGAGAAGGAAAAACTCGGATTGTTTCGCCGAAGAGAACCTAAACCCAACCCATAAACTTCAACCAGCCCCTTGCTTCCCCTCTAGGAAAGCTTCCCAAGCTTCCCAGCATCCTCTTGCTTGTTTTCGAGCCATCCTCAGGCCATCTCCAGCCCCTCGCCGGTGCTCTCCGTTTGTCGATGCCGACGATGCACCATAGGCCACCAACAGGTAACATTCCCTCCCTGACTCACTAGAGGATAACTTAGGAGTGTAAATTTTATTTTCCTGCACCGTTTTCTTGTGGTTTTTCCCGTCATTTTGTCGCATCCCGCACCTCACCCACCGCCGTCGGATGCCGAACGCCAGCGTGAGGCTACACTGGCCACTGAACGCTCAGACCGGTGTCCCAATGGCTTCCCCTCTTCTCCCATCGTTCCTCGGAGTGGCTGAGTCGACCTCCCAAGCCGGAAACCTCCTATGGAGGCTCGCCGAAGAAAGGTCGGCATTGACGTTGGCGACGGGGATGGGGAGGAGAACTCATGGCTTTCTGATACTTCCCTTGCATTTGCATCCCATCATGGTAGTCTTCCCGAGCTCCCAGACAACCCTCATCGTCCGGTGATGCTTCACCTTCCAGGGAGGAGGCGATGAAGGAGGCAGGTCTGGCCCCCTGTTCTACCTACGTGCCTTAATAGCGCGCCCCACATGTGCGTATCGCTCAGGGCTCGGACGGGGTCAAACTCGACCAAGCCAAGGTCTCACGTTCCCTATTTAGGCTACCCCTGCATATTTGTTTCTTCTAACGTGATTTTACTCTCTGGATTGCTTGTATCCCTTGATTTTGATTAAGTGTTCTTTTATGTAATGGTTTTCTCGACTCTTAACACATGCATGAGCCCTAATATGATTATATCCCCCCTGCATCTCGATAACCATTCCATACTTATCCCTGTGTGGCTAGGGATAAGGCCATGATGGCAAATGGCCATGATTGCTCTGGGACACACGTTCTGAGTGCGCGTAGACTTTGCGTGCCACTCAAGTGCGTATCGACCAGGGATGAAATCTGGCATAGCTTAGCTATTTACCTAGTCACACTTTTACCTCTTGCATTGTTTTGTGCCTTTTGGTTTGATTGCACTCAGTCTTTGGCATGTCATGTATCTTTAGTCACATAATTTATTTCTCTTGTATCATCCATGTAGGCCCATTAATTGGCATCTAAGTGCCCACATTTCCATACACGCGAGTGAAATTCAAGAAAGACCAATTCGTTGGGCATGTGGGGGTGCCTAACACCTTTCCCGTACGTAATAGGAGTCCTTACCCTTTCTCCGGTTCGCAGTGATCCATGAATCATCTATTATTCGCATTCGATTTCGAGTTTTGGTTTTCGATATGGTTTTCCTCGTCTTCTCGTTTTGAATAAACTAGGTGGCGACTCCCTGCTTTGTCTTTCTATTGTTTCTTTTCGGTGTTTTCGAGTCGACTTCTCGTCCTCGGATTCGTCGGATCCGCCGTGGCCCTACCGGTTCCCGTGCAGTCCCGACTGCATGTGGGCACGGTTTCCCTCTGCTGGCATGGTCACAGAAACAAACACTTAAAGACTTTGGTCTTGTTTATTCAACCACACCTATATATTGTGACAACACTAGTCCAATCAATCTATCAAAGAATCCTATACATCTTTCAAGAACAAAGCCTATAAAAGTAAGACACCATTTTCTAAGGGATCATGTTATAAGAAATGATATAAAATTAAAATTTATTTCCACAAAAGACCAACTAGCTGATATATTTACTAAATCCCTAGATGAACATCAATTTATTAAAATTAGAAGGGACTTAGGAATTTGTGAAATATCAGATACATTATAGAAGAATTCTGGTTCAGTACATCGAACATTTTCGGTTTGCCAAAATTCTCTGATTCGATCTTTCGAATTTTTTCAGTCAATCGAATTTCCTTAAGTTTAGATAGACTTCCTGGTTCGGTCTTCCAATTCAGAATGGTCGATTGAAAATCTTTGAATCAGTACACCAAAATATATCGATCTACCAAGAATTCTATTAGATTTATCAGGAAATCTCTATTTCAGTCTGTCATTTTTATCCGGTCTGTCGAAATCTCCTGTGCTAAAATTTCAAATATGTTTAGCTTCAGTCTTCCGAATTGAGGGACGGTCTATCAAAAAATGCTGTTTCGACATGCTGATTTAGACCGGTCTACCATTTTGTGCCCTAATTCAAAGAAAAATGGCATACCATACCGTTTTAAGCGATTTGTGCCATTATAAACTTAGGGATTTCATTTTTTTTCTCTCCACTTCTTATTCGGTCACTTGAACCCAACCCTCTTTGAGCAACCTCCTTCGTTCTCTGACCTCGTCTTCCTCTCTCCCTCACCAATGGCACCAAAAAAGATGGTGGCAACCAAGCGCAAGGCCACTCCAACTGCTACCTCCTCCTCTTTCTCCGACGAAGTACCAAACAAATATTTCAACTTCGTCAATGATGAGGCACACATTGCTCACCAGGACAGATTTTCACATCTTGAGGTACTCATCGGACGAACGGTCCTTTTTCATGAACTTGGTTCCGTAGAATCTCTTTTTGCATTTCAAATGCTCGTTCCCTTTCTAGGATCTATTAGAGACACCAAATATTATCCCAATCTTGTCTCACAATTTTATGCAAACCTCTCCATTTCCTATGATTTCCTTGAATCATATCTTCTAGGGGTCGAAATGAAATTTGATGAAATCCTCATACGACAAGTGCTAAAACTTCCATCCAACGATATTGATATCACTTTATCGTTCAATGAACTTGGTTGGTCCTATTTAGGTATCAACAAAGTCATATCCTTAAACAAAAGAAGTACATTCAAACCCAATAAGATCAACCAACTCACCAAAACATCTAAGATCATTACTTATATTGTGACTGCCAACATCATTCAGAAAAAAGCTACAATAATAAGCTTAGTGAACTTACCTATAAGGTAGTCTATGCCATCTCAAAAAACATAAAGGTCAATTGGAGACGAGTCATCATTCATTGTATGTCTCACATCAAAACCAAATTGTTGTTTAGTCCTTCTCTCACCTATTTATTTGAGCATTTTGGTGTATCCCTAGCAAATGAGCCTTTCCTCATAGTTAAGACAAAATCCCTAGGTTTCTTAGCCATTAATAAAATGGAACAAGCATTAGGAAAATCCAAGTCCTTGAAAGGTATCCATCCTTCGTCCTCAAGTGCTCCTGTACCGCCACATGACAACAAAAGTTCTGAAAGTTCTAAGGAAGACGATATCGTCTCAAAGAAGATTGACATATTGCAACAACAAATAAATGAAATAAAGATTCAACAACAGCAACAGCATGAAGAAAATCAAGCGCAAATGCGTCGAATTCTTTCCACAATTAAGGAGTCAACAAAAGTCACTCATGAAGTTAGAAGCATATCAAACCCAACTTGAAGAATATCATTCTGATGTTCTTGAGTTCATTCATAAGGGTCATCCTCCTTCTAGTCCGTGAGTGACTATTAAAATGTTTGGTTTGACATTTTGGTCTGTTATGGATTGATATGATTTAATATCATTTGTGATGATATTTTGGTTTGAGTTAATATCATTTGTGATGACATTTTGGTTTGAATTAATATTATTTGTGATAATGTTTTAGTTTGTTGATTTGACTTTTTGGAATAAATGTAACTTATGACTAACTAATTTGAATATGGAAATTATGGTACCAAAATAGTATATTAGGACTATATTTGGATTGAGTAAATGATTTATGAATTCTTGGAATTTGAATGTCTATATTATTTTTGCTTATGACAAGAAGGGAGAGAAAAATATGAGGAAATTATATTAAAATAAGTTGAAACTTATTACTATTGATAGGAGGAGTAAATTGGATATCTGTATATATAAAATCGATGCTTGTTGATAGGGAGAATATATAGATAAAACATTTCTAGTTTTGTCATCATCAAAAAGAGGGAGATTGTTGGAAATATGCAAATCAATATTTTATTTTGATGATAACAAAGTATTTTTTATGAATATTTTTAATGCACTTGCTTGAGAAATGTACAGTTATAACCATGCCGACGACAGCCTCGAGATGGTTTGACGCGAAAGGCCAAAATACACGAGGGATCGGCAAAGTCATAGCAAAAATAGAAATAAAGATGCAAATGCAGGAGTCGCCACCTAGTCTATTAAAATGGAAGACGAGGAAAATCATATAAAACATGCAAATTATGCAATGGAAAAGCAGGTCATAAACCAGAAAAGATGGGTAAGGATCCCTGTTACGCACGAGGAAGGTATCAGGCACCCTCATGCGTCCGATAAATTGGTCTTCTATTGGTTTCTCAATTGCTTATGAAATGTCGGCTTTTCAACCTTTATTGTACGCCCGAGGGCGATATGCCATGCCATGCTAATGTGTGGTGTCTAAAAAAATGGGTCCATAGTGTAGACACCCCGATTTTGAGGTAACCCAGGAATGAGTGTCCCTATGTTGCTTTGGATGCGATCAACCCTTAAACCGAGCCCCAAACCCATTAGCCAGAGCCCCAATCAGACATTTGTGAGCAGGACTGGTGCACCAAGGTGGCGCACCAAGTTGGCGCACCAAGGTGGCGCACTAAGGTGGCGCACCAAGGTGACGCACCAAGGTGACGCACCAAGCAGGCGCCCAGCTCTGGCTGCTGACCTTCCACCTTCCGGGCTGTTACTCTTGCAAACGAATATGCCAACGAATATTCGAGGCTTTTCGTTTGCAAGACCCCTTTGTAACCTCCCTAGAGACCACTATAAAAAGGCCCCTAGAGCAGCCATTCCAGGACACCCATTTTTGTGAGAGAAGAACCTTTCTTTTGCAAGAGAA
>JAMKQA010090157.1:0-14538 GCA_024699735.1 Posidonia australis
TACATATATGTGAATAATATGCCTTGGTAAATGATTTTTATATTCAGTACTTGAGTATATCAGATTTTCTTAAGTGATTATTTGACAAATAATCAATAATCATTTGTTATCATCAAAATGTACTTAAAGATTTTTCCAACAGGAGGATGTGGTTTGGGTGATAAAAAGTATTGCTACTCTGTCTGGTTCTTTGTTGTGCTGTTAAAGTAGATGCTTTTGTTGTACTATTACAGTTGTTGGCAATGCTAATCATCTTTAGGTTTCTTGTACTGTTAAATGTAAATGCTTTTGTGGAACTGATCCTCTGCAAAAATGTCTTGAACTCTTTGTGGAATGCAGTTGTTATTTATCTCAAAACATGTCTTGAACTCAGTTATATTCTATCTCAGTTATATCCTCAACTATATTCTATCTCAGTTATATCCTCAGCAAAAGAAAAACACTTCATAAAGCAGGAACAAATATGTAAGGCATAGAGTTTTAGCAAATGGTTAAGTTTCATTGCAACCAGGTGGAGTTTATTTGAGCATTGCTTCCATGGAGAAGCAAAGCCAAGAACAAGGTTGTGATTACCAATTTACCATGATAGAAGAAACAACAGAGTAGTGGATTGGACAGACGTCTAAAAATTAGGTGTCTATATAGTTGGTTATGCATGGCAAGCTTCTTTAGAAAATCTGCAAAAGCAAATCTACATTGGAGAATTGGACAGAGCTTTGATTAAAGTCTAATGCTTTGAAAATCTACATTGCAAGCTTTTATCGTTTACATTGGCATATTGTATTTAAGAATCTTTTTTTAGTATCATCAGGAATCTTCTAAACAGTTAAATACATTGCATTTTAATTAAATGCAAACATATTCCTTCCAAAAAGAAGAAAACATGAGCCTCAGCAAATTATAAATTATTAAATCTATCAACAATCTTAATCTAAATGGCCTGTTTTTTAGTATCCACATTATTTTGCCTACTGAGAATAAAATTTTAATGTTTCAAGTAATAAGAATGATGATACATGTACATATGTTCCAATGTAATGTAGCAAATAAGCTAAACAATCGACATCATAAAAGGATTGTTTCTGATATGAATAACATGTCTTTAGTTATCATGTTGTGACAAACATGGTAAATATTAGAACCCCATGAAAGTTCAGGTTTGCTAATCTTAATTAAGTTATTTAACTGAACATGAATACTGCAATCCTTTAGACAACAAGTCCATGGATATCCATGGATCTGGCAAAAGTTGTTTCCTAAAGGACATCGATGATTAAAGCATAAGCAATGACTTCACAAATTTGAAATAAGCAATAGCAACTAAGCACAAACAATCAAAATCATTCATGAACCAGTTGAAAAATTGAGCACCTTCTGTCATTAATGGACTGAAGGTGGTGCCTCCTTCGCAAGCCCTTTCTCTTCAACTCCTTCAGACATCAAATTCGAAAACCAACAACACTACCTCAGGACTCAATGCTCCACTTAACAAATACACACACACAACATCCAAATAAAGAGGAACAAATCCACATCAAAATGGAGTCATTATCATTCTTCACTAATACACTCAAACACAAACCAAAAGATTACAGCTAGTAAAAAGGTTCATATATCCATCAATCAAAGAAACACTAAAAGAAATCTCAAAACAAATATGAATATCCATCAATCAAAGATTGATATATCCATCAATATTCATTAGAAGCCATCATAAGCCTGCTATAGAATATCAATCAATCGTAAACTTGCAACAAAATATCCATCAATATACAATTTCTTATCCATCAAACTTTCCATTGCAATTGTTGTTTCTTATATGATTTATATATCAATTTTTGATAGCAAAAATACTCACACTTCTCAAAATGCAAACTAAATGATTTCATTAGAAGTATCTAAAATACAACTGCTACAGAAATTTCAACATACATTTCTCAAGTACCACTAGCAAAAAAGTTCCATAAATTCCATACAACTTTTGACTTCTTCATCATAAATATCAATTATTCTAAGTAATTTATCATTATGAGCCTCAACTTCTCAAAGGCGGCATTGTAATTCTTGAATACAGACTTCTACTTGACACTTGTCATTCATCACTTGTAAAATAACTTCCTTGCTTCGATTACTCATCTCCTTATCAAATCACTTAAAAAAGTTACAATGACGCTGACTATTACTTGCATTTGAAGGATAATCTGGACATGTGAAAAATCGTCGACTAGGATTAGTAGCAGTCCATGATGTCTTCACAGTAGTAATCAAACCACATTGACAATAAATAGAATCTTCTTCTAACACATTGCTTTTTGAAGTATTATCTGTAAACAAATAGGGTGAAAATTGACAACATTCATATTCTAGAAGAAGCATAAGTAATTTCGACTCTTGTAATCTCATTAATTACAAATGAAGAAAGGTAAAAAAATATTAAAAGAATCAAGAGAAAAAGACATTGATCCAATCATTGATAGAATAAAAAATCTACAGGTAATTATCATTAGCAAATGATGTTTTGTTGTCACTTCCAATGAAAAATTATTTCTTTAGTTATTCCAATCAAAAATAAATCTTCTTTTGACTCTTTTCACAATGTGAGGTGAGACCTTATTGCCTTTTGTTCAAGCTTTTATTGATTACAAAACTTTTTGTTCAACTGAGAGAAATGGATTACTATCTTTGTTGTTTCAAATCAATGAAGCAGATACCATATCCGTGGGCCAAAAGAGAAGGATTTGTGAACTTCAATGTCAGCTTAATGAGGCAAAGCATACAATAGCATTTCTTAAAATAGAATTGAAAAGAGTGAATGATTAAATGGAAACAATGAAATCTACTACATCAAAGGAATTGGGCATACAAATGAAAGGTCAGGACACTTGCATTGAAAATTCATACGAGAACAAACCTATTTTATTGCCATGTTGTGTTGGTTCTAGGACAGCTGACGTTGTGCCAACTTCTGACCAGAAGAGTTTAAATGATAAGTCACAAACTTCCGGTGATCACTGTTGTAATAATTTTGAGAATTCTTTGAAACTCAAGTCCAGGAAAGAAGTATATTCAGAAAAACAACTGTTCTGGTAACGCTGATTTAGCATCCCTTTTAATATGAAGGAAAGAATCTGAACTGTATAGAAATGGATGCACTCAAAGAATTCGTGCTTTAGAGTAAAATGTTGTGACTGGGAAAGGACAAATAAACAGGTAGTTTGTAAGAATGAAATACCTCTAAACCCATGTCTTGATGCCTCATGCATGGGTAACAAGTGCCACAAAAAGAATAGCTTCATGTGTACTAAAAATCTCCATGGGTTTCTTTTTGCAGGTAAAATTCATTTTCCCACACACTTGCTAAAAAACCAGTAACCTCTGCTTATCTGTGTGTCACTCTTTCTTCCTATTGGGTGAGTATTTGCCTAAGCTTAAATATGGAAAATTTCTATTGCAAACTCCATCTGGATCTAGAAAAAAAATTTAGTTTTCTACAATAAGAATGAATAACAAACAGGCATAATTGTTAACAGAATTGCCTAAGCTATAGAATTGCCTTTAGTCCAATATTATTAACAGGCATAATTACAATAGTTCATGGAGAAAAGAGTGCAGCAATTTCAATACCCATGCATACACAAGTATATAGACAAAGCTCGAAATTACCAACATTGAGTTAGGGCTACATGCTCTGAAATGCACATACACTGAAATGCAAAACCAAGTGAGTTAGGGTACATGCTTTGAACTCTAAACCCTAAACATTGAGTTAGGGTTACATGCTTTGAAATGCACATGTTCTGAAATGCAACACTCACGGGCACAAAATCAATTCAACACGACCATATGAATTCAACAAGCATGGTAGTACTGACAGAAAACCTATCCATCATGAAGATCCTTCTCTTCCTCCTCGCATTGCTACTCTAGTCGACCTTCCTCAAACTTCCACCACTCTACCAAGTTCCCCCTGTCGAGATTAAGAAGACGTCGTTGTGGAGTTCGTCACCTTACACTCCTCTTCTTCCGTCGTCGCCAAGCTCAACTTTTTCCACCGTCGTGATGGAAAAGGGAAACGAAAGAAATGTGGGGAACAGAAGGAAGGATAATACGCCAATCCATTCTATTAAAAAAGATTTTAATTTCCACCATTGCCTCAATCCAACGATTGATAATAAAATAACTTAAGTTACCTACATGAATGATTCTTGTAGACACCTACACAAAAAAACGAACCGTAGTTATTATTGTGACTTAAGATCTTGTTTGTAACTTCTTATTTGTAGAAGTTAGATTGTGAGGTTTTAATAGAAGTTGACTTTTGAAAGTATATGTGGAAGTTAGATTTTAACTTAGTTATGAAAATCTTATTTGACAAATAAAGATTCCACAGCAATATAATCTTTATCTAATGGCAAATCTGTAAATAATAAGGACATTTCTATGTAATTAATTTAAAAAAACAAGATTACAAATATAAATACAAACCTTATTTATTTAGTTTTTACTTCTGAAAAATCATATTTTTACACATAATTTCAAGATCTAGAGTTAAAAGTAAACTCCTAATATCCCATTTGAAACTACTTATAAGATATTTAATGATTTTACTGAAGTTAACCACTGAGAAATTGTTTTCCAACGAAGGTCTTAATAAATTTCTAACACCGCTTGTCATTTAACGTTTTATTCTCCCATTTCTCTCGACTCTTTTCGATTAAACGTAGATGGAAGAAACTGCAGCAGCGGAAGGTACTCCAGAAGCCCGCCGCGAAGACGATGTTCCGGCCGAGTCGCCCCAAGACGAGGGGGTTTCCCGAGAACCATCCACAGCCGTCGAGCCCCAACCCCCAGCTGACCGGGACGGCATCCTGATGGCACTTGAGGTGGTGGAGAGGGACTCCACCGCCATTGCTGAGAGCTTGGCGTCTCTCTTCTCTTCTCTCCGCCTGGCTCTTTCAGAGGTTTGTCATCCTACCCGCTCCCGTTGGTCGTTGTGTACTATCGGGTGATTTGTAGTTTCATTTTGTAGTATTGTGACGTTTCGTGT
The DNA here is from genome assembly GCA_024699735.1 of Posidonia australis. NCBI lineage: Eukaryota > Viridiplantae > Streptophyta > Magnoliopsida > Alismatales > Posidoniaceae > Posidonia > Posidonia australis. The sequence continues at coordinate 5,048 of JAMKQA010090157.1, forward strand.
TTGTTGGTTCTGTTTACAATTTCCAAGAGGCAAATGCTTGAAATGTATGAAAGCATGGCGTACATATCAGATACGCTAAGACTGATGACTATTCTGCGTAAACTTTGCGCAGCTGCATCAAAGAGCTTATTGAATTGATCTGGCTTCTATGATCGTTCTAGGTTTGCTAAAAATTAAATGAAGTAATGGAGCCATGATAGATAGCAGGCATCTGGATAAAGAAAACTAGTATTTACCATTGAGCTGAAAGGTGAAACACCATATACTACTGAAATATGACATGAAGCTGCTCGCGTGATTTAGGAGCGGATTTAAATTGTTTGGTCTTTGTGATCATGCTGTCATTTATTTCTATTTTTCTGAAATGATGTTTTAAATGTTTTTTCATGCTTTGATAATAATGGGACGAAACTTGTATACATATAATTTCCATTGTATTCCTGAAGCATGTATTTTGTGGGGAAAAGAGCTCGATACATCAGACACACCCTAAATGTATTGTGTGGGATCAACAACATCCATTTGTTTCCTTGTTCAACTTTGTGATTTTCTCTGTTAAATATCTATGTTTAAGTTATTTGTCATCAAATATAATCCATGAAATTTTAGCTCCTATGCTGTCTTTTATAGCTCCTTCTATTTGATTCAAGGCATCTTTTCACTCAATATGTCCATGTTTTTCTTGTAAAAAAAAAAAAACTTATTTCTTATATATGACAATGGAACAATATGCAATAGAGAAACATATAATCTAAAAGACCGAAACAAAAAGGTACTGTTTGCCTCTATCTTCATTTTGCTATTTTGTCAGAGAAGGATTTGGGCTGTGGCAAACTGAAATTTGAGGAGTAACCAAGCAAGAAATCTTTTTTTGATAAATTGGAAAAGGTTTTGATTTTATGAAAGCTCAAAGCAGGAACGAGGTCAATATATAAGGGGACTCTTGAGATGATAAGAATAAAAAAAGAGAATAAACAACAAGAGTCAAACAAAAACAATCAGAATCAGATATGCCATTCGGGAATCATTTAAGTTCTATATACATGGTTCTGCAGTAATAAGTACTAAGTTTAATGTCAATCATGAGTTGCACTGGTTATAATTTGTTGTGTTTTCAAGTTTATATTTATGACCTTGTGTATACGAAATGAAACTTCTCTACTTTAAAAGATAGTTCATCTGACAAAACAGCTCATATCATGTAGGCAAGTAGCACTTCAGTTGAACACATGCAATGCTTCAATGACGTTGCTGGTCGCTTGCAAGAAACTGGTAAGTCGATAATGTCTTAGCATCTCATACATTATGGATTATTATATTTTTTGAAGAGGTGGGATATGGATTATTATAGTTCTTTGTGCCATTGACACAATTAATGTTTGACTGCAACACTGATTAAGATAAAGATAAAGTAAAAAGTTAGTACTTTTTAACAGAGCACTGATTCTTTTCTATTTCCGCTTAATTTCTAGGAATGCTTTAGTAATCTTTCTATATAATTGCTAATTATTTGTTTCCAATTCCCTTATTGTCCAGTGCTTGATGCAGCATCTAAGGGGAACCGATATATAAACTCATGCCTGAGGTTAGTTTTGGGTCTCATTTTACTTTTTCCTTTTTTATCATCAAGCTTCCATTAGGCAAGTTTTTCAAAGAGAACCAGGGATGGTTGTTTGCTGTTGTGGAATGCTTGCATGCGGCTGTCCAATGTATTCAAGACCGTGAGGGGTATTTACAGGCAGATATAATCTCTTACAGTGTGAAGAACGATGTTATTTATTTCTCTTGTCCTGGAAATGCCTTGACCCCATAATCATTATAAAATTAAAAATAAGAAATTTTCATTTTCATTTTCTTCTTTTCTATCCAAAAAGTCAATCAGTCAGCGAAGGCTATATTGTAATCTTCAAATGAGGACTGGATTCCATATTTAGTAGCTCTAGATATAGCGGAAGTGTCTTGATTCGCTTAATGAAAGCTAACAGATTCTGGGTGTCGTCCTACCACATTCTTAACCTAGTTTTTTTTTTCATTTGAAATGATTCCATCACATGCTATTCTTGAATGGACATTAGACAAATCACCTAATTTTGTTATGAGTAAACTCCTTACAGCACAAGACACTCGTGCCATGAGCCCATTTTGATTTGTCATGCCACAATAAATTTGCATTCAGTTATTTTTTACTCTACCAATTCTGACGGCACTTCAACTAGTTAACCTAATTCTAGTTTGAACCAACCAGAATTCAGTCTTCACTATCTATATGATGCCACTTATAGTTGAGGCTAATCTCATATCTAACTGTCTCGACATCTTTCCAATTAAGTTTTTGTTTTCTCTGAAAAATTTTATACTCTTGTGGGGTGTGTATTGGACTAACTATTTTTGCTGATGGCACAACATTGCTGTATCTGAAAATTCACATTTGTTCCCATCCATTAGTGGTTTCTTATCTGAACTTATTGGATTTGAGCTTTTTGCTATATTTTCTTTAAATTACTCAGAAAGATTGGTGTTTCTAGTATCTATCATCACATTCACTATTTTCTGCAGATTGAATGAAGAAATGAAAGGAATTGAAAGTCTTGCAATGCAATTGTATCCTTATACTTCGTTAAAAATGCAGTAATTCATAATTTCTTTGTAGAATTTCAAGTGCATGTTTCATTTGCATACACCAGATTGAGACATGACTTATCTTTTTGAGTTCTCTTTAACATTTGATCTCTTGATAATCGTAAGAATTTTTTTGAAGAGGAATGTAGATGCTCTGGAGTTGGCTGTGAACAGAGTAGTGCGCCTTTAATGATGCTACCATTATCCCCATGCAACAATGGATAGACTTTTCATAGATGATATTTAAGCCTGCTTTAAAGTTGATGATCGCCAAGGTTATTTCCTTCTTTTCTTCAAAGAATTTAATTTTGTAAGCCTTGTGAGGAATATAAACTAATGTCATATTTACCATTGTACCATTTTCAATTTAGCTAGGAATAACTGTAAATCGACCTTTACAAACCATTGTACCATTGTATTTGTTACAAGAAGTATAAAGAGGCAAATACATGTGCATGCTATCAATTTTAAAGATAAAGTGGCAAAACCTAGAGAAGAATAGTTGTGCTTTAAAGATCAACATGTCCCACAATATGGATGGTTTTACTGAACCCTTCAGCGGTATCAACATTGTGCATCTCTGCGAGCACCACTGAACATCTCTACTGTTGGTATCTCGTTGTACAAAAAATTCACATATGACAACCTCCAAAAATGACATTAGATTAGTCATTGTAAACAAGCTTGTATTCTGTAAGGTAAAAATACAACCTTAGATTAGCCAGTGTTTTCCAGTATCACCAATTACTGGATTGGGCTTCACTGGAATTTCTTGAGGTGTACAAGGGGTTGAAGATGTTGTTCTTGGGTGAGGAGGGTGTGCCAGATCTGCGGATAATGGGAGAACTTCCCTCAAAGTAGACATTAAGCGTGAAATTATGGTAAGTTGATTTCAAAACAAGAACAATTATTAGAAGCAAATGGATGCATGTCAGCTTATATTAGTCTAATTCCCGAGACAACATAGGTGAGAGAGAACTAGCCATCAATCATAGAACCATATTATAGAAATCAAGTTTCAAAAAGCCATAATAGTGGGAAAAAGTATCAAATTCAATCAGAACCAAGACATGTGAGCAATTAAGTTGTTTTGGTATATTGGAATGAACTGAAATGGAATAAAAAAATTAGATTGAAATGGAATTTTCATATTTAGTATAAAAATAATTTTGAAATGATCATTTTCTTAGAAATCAAATTTTCATCAAATATCCGTTAAACATGAGAATTTCGTTTCTTTTCAAAAAATAAAGAATTTGATCCATTCCATTAGGAATCAAAATTGAAGAAAAATGTAACGTCAATACTCCCTTCTCCACTCCTCCCTCCTCTGTTCTGTTTTCTCCCCTCTCTCTCTTCTTTGCTGTCCTTCCTCCTCAACCTTCCACCTTCAACCATGGGCACCATCTTCCTTCGCGGCCTTCCTCCTCCTTCAACACCTTCTTCCTCCAGGAAGCTTTGCCTTCCTCCCTGCAGTCCTTTCTCCAATGTCGTGATTTGTTGATATAGGTAAGTCTACAAACATGTTGGTACTAGTAATGGTTGTAAACCCAATGCAACTTGAATGTTTGTGGCTATAGCTTGAATGTTTCCACAAGATGTCAAGGAATGGAGAAGATTTTGTTGCACTTTTGTCGCAATTTGTTAAGGAACAAGTTTGTCTTGGATCTAAACAGTCTCAACGTAGTAGTGGATCTTATGACAACGGCATAGACAATTTTCAAAATCCTAACCATTATATAATATTGGACACACATGTAGATACCCATATCCTTTCCGAGTATATTTGTGAGAATGAAGTTGTCTCCTCCAATGGTGAACTTCTTAAACTCGTCTAGTTTGATTGGGTTCTTGCTTTTGTTCTATGAGGTAAATGTTAACCAAGAGCTGTAAATGTATACTTACCTGGAAGTTTATTTGAGAAAAGGAGCACATCTCATGTTCAGTATGGCAAGGGTAGAATCCAAGGCATGAGTACTGCCTTACGGGTATCAAAATGAAATCTTCAGACCACAACCACTAATTTTGCAGCCAGGCATAGTAGTGACCTCCAATATGCACAATGTTCCATTCATTCAAGTACTCTAATAACACAATAAGGAGCAAGTGGATTGATTGGCTATTGAGTTTTCTAATTAATGACATTTACATGACTATCATGTGACTTAAGATCTGTTTGGTAAAACTTTAGTTTTTAAATTCAAGTGTAGAAGTGAACTTCTGGTAAAACTTTAGTTTTTAAATTCAAGTGTAGAAGTGAACTTCTGACAAGAAGTTGTCAACTCAACTTCTGGAAATATAAAAGAATTACTGTTTCAAAAGCTACATACTTCTAAGAAGTTAGTAGTATTTAGTAAAACTATTAGACCATCATAACCTCTGAAGATAAGTTATATGCTCAAAAGTTATCCAAAAGTTCTACTAAACAGACTTTAATCGAGAAGATTCTGATTTCCATTTTGAGAGGAACGCCAATATGTCATAGTGTATAAACAAAATGTTTCATCCCTATAATTTAAATGAACTGTAATCTCATAAAAGACGACAAAGGCATTGGTATGTTTAGTTAAGTAGACATTCATGGCAAATGATGTTGGTTTGGTTACTCCAGAGTTGTATCCAAATATATCATCAGTATACAAATGATACAATTAAGATGTTAGCACAAAACTTGAATATCTGACAATATAAATTTCAAGGGATAACTCAATATAATAATCAATTTTATCCCTGAAAGAGGAGAGAACAAACCTCGGCAGGAGAGAACCAACCTGGGTATCAGCCAAGGTTGACAATATAAATTTATAAACATTCATCAACCAACCTTGACAATATAAATTTCATTTCTTTGCTTGTGCTTGTGGTAGAATTATCCTATTTCTTACAAATCTTTTGTTGCCAAAAGAACTAGCTAGAAGAACTTTACAAATCTTATGTTATTCTTATTATTGTAATTATGTAGTGTTCTTATTTATATCACGTAGTGATACAACGGAAGATGTGAATTGTTTCTTATTGAAAAAAGTTACTACAGATTAATACTAGAACTCCTACTATGAATGAAGAGTATTCTAGTATAAGAAAAAATCTAAATAAGAAAATAAAAATCCTTGATTCAATTATTCAAAACATTACGTATGTAGCAACAGTGATTGTAAATCAAATAAAAACAATAACAGAAATATTTAGTAAAGCCATTAGTGTAAACTTCGATGTGTTTGAAGCAAAGAAGAAGATAAACGAAGAGTTAAAGAAACTTCTTGGTATTACTTTGAGCAAGTGCTTCAAAGCAACAAGTATCATTACTCAAGATGATAAAACTATTCTTTTCTTTACTATTGTTGATAATGAAAAAGAAGAATTGGTGAAAGTAGTGTTTAACAGTGACATTTGATATTCTTTTATTTATTTATTGTGAAACTATTATTTTTTGGTGACATTTATTGATATTGTTTTTGATAAATTATAAAAATACTATTTTTTTGGTGGTGTAATGTCATGAACAAATATGAATTCACTATTTTTATTCTACTTGTTTGGAAGAAAAACTATGTAATTTTTTTTAGATTAATATTATATTTTTGTTAATATATAGATGTTAATCTTCTAATTTAAATTTCCATTCCGATTCTGTTCTTACAATGGAAATGAATTGTTTGTGAATTCTACTCTGTAATATCATTACATACCATACACAAGAATAGAATAAAATTATTCCCTTCCAAAGTTCATTACATTCACGTCTATTTTCATTCTGATGTAACGTGTGTCATCATGATTTTCCATGACATAATTACGTAACTGCATTGAAGATGCTTGAAGATGTAAAAGTGAGGACAACGTTGTCTAATCTTACACAAGTTTATAGGTGCTTTAGGCATTGTTTGCTAAAAAATTTGGAATAAATTTTAGATGCAAAAAATTTAGATGTAGATTCTTGATTCCATGTACATGAGTTGAGGTGGAATAGTTGTAAGATTATTGATGTAAAATCTACTTGGTGTTAAAGATAAATTCTCTCATAATTAAATTTGTTGAGCTTTTTAGAGTATTGTATATTCAATAGTGTAATAAGGTAATTGAATATCCATTTATATCCTATCTTATATATATATAACATATTGACCCAATAGGCATATACACAATATTTTTCTCTTCATCTTACATGATACCAGAGCTCAGGAAGAATTTCTAACTGTCGACCACTTCCTCCCTCATCTTCGGTGTCGGCAACCTTGTCTTCGACCACCTCCAATGTTGCAAGGAGCTCCCCACCTCTTTTCCTTCCCCTTCAGGTTCAACCAAACCCTTAGTCAGCGTTGATAGGCCATTCAAAGTCTTCCTCCGCCGTTGATAGGGGCCTCTCATCCCTATTCCACCGCCGTCGGGCCTTCCACAGGCTCTTTTTGTTGGCATTAAGGCTTGTTTGAACCTAATCTATTGCCAACAGGACTTTCTAGGCTTGTCCAGCTGCTGTAAGGGGTTCTCGACCTCTCCTTTGTCACCGACGGCTCCAGTCGCTACCTCCTTTGCTGGCACACATGTGATTGGTGTGTAGAAGGCATCTACTACTACCATTGGCAGTCGGTTCGATGGCCACTACTACTAAACTACTTGTAAAAAAAATTGTGTATCCTTCTCTCTACAACTATAGAGGGTGGTTCTTATTGTCCACCTAGGTTACTATCTCTTGGAGTCTTTCTAGCGTGTTTCAACACCGATTGGATCTAGATAACATCCCTTTTCAGATTTGATTTGCACAGATTAGCATGGCCTTCAGGAAATCTCTCGTTAAGAATTTGAGTAGAACCTTAGAAAAACTCAATGAAAAGAATTACTTACTATGAACATAAAGTTTTGAGACATTTCTTATTACTCACCGTAAGCTCAAACATTTGACTCAGCCTCCTCCTGATGCAAAGGACAATACATATGAAGATTGATTTACAGATGACTCTACTATTGTTACCTAGTTAGTGAATAGCATGGAACCCACGGTTACTAGAAATGTGATGATTCTTAGACTTGTAAAGAAGATCTGGAATACCTTAAAGTAGATGTATGGATATGAGAAAAACATTTCTCGGGTCATTGAAGTATATGAATAGATTTTTACATTGAAGATGGGAGACAGTTCAGTAAAGGATCACTTAGGTTCAATTTAGGCTCTTCTTGATAAGCTTGATTTGTATCAGCCATTGACATATGATATTGCTGCGATACGTCGTTATCGTGAGGTACTTACAATTACAGCTTATCTTTCTGATTTGACTCTGGATCTCTCATCTCAAATTCGAGGTTAGATCCTTGGTGTGGATTCTACTCCAATTTGGAGAGCACATTTGCTAAGATTCTTCGTATTTCTACTAGTGTACCCATGTTTACTTCAAATCATTCTGCCATGACTGCTACTTGCACTCGTGGTCATAGTTTTGGCTAAGGAGGGGGTCAAGGACGGACCGATGGTAGAGACCTTAGTCCATGTGACCACTGTAATCGCATTAACCACATATCAGATCGTTACTAGGAAAAATTTGGAAGGCTAGATTTGGTAGAGGTTTCTACAAAAGAACAGAATACACTTGCAGCTACTTCTACTACTAGTGTGTCACTAGTGACACTTTCTCAGGAGCAGTATGCCTAGTTTCTTTAGTATAAAGAGACTCAGTCTTCTACTGCTATGACATCACATGCCACTACTTCCACTTCAGGTATCTCAGGTTTATTAGCCTCTAAGGATAGTTCTTGGATCATTGATTCAGGAATATCCTCTCACATGATAGGTAGTCGTGATCTTTATTCTCGTATATCCCAGTTACCAAATATTAGATTAATTTCCATTGCAGATACATTTTGTGACTAAGGACATGGACAGACCCAAGTATTTATTGGATATTGAGTTTGCTTATACTAGAGACAAAATGACATTATTACAGAGAAAATATGCATTGAATCATATGCAGGAAACAGGTCTCTTGAGGTGTAAGCCCAAGACTATTCCATTTGATAAGAACTTAGACTTCTAAGACAGCTCTTCACCATCGTTAAAGGATGCTGGCAACTACAGGCAGTTGATTAGGAAGTTGATCAATTTGACTGTTACACGTCCAGATATTGCATACATTATTGAGGTTCTTAGCCAATTTATATAGGAACCAAGGACAATACATTAGTTGGAAGTCTTACGAGTGTTATTTTACATTAAGAAGACTCCAAACAAAGGACTGGTTTACAAGAAAAATGACCATCTACATATTGAAGTCCATTCAGACTCTCGCTATGTAGGAGATAGAGGAGATTAGAAGTCTACTTCAAGATATTATACTTATGTTGGGGAGTACTTACTTACATAGTGTAGTAAAAAGTAAAATGTTGTTTCTAGATTCAGTGCTAAATCTAAGTATAGATCTATGACTTAAACTGCTTGCACTACTAGAAAAATCAGATTTTACGAGGACTTATAACAAGCACATTGCGAGGACATGTCCTCGCAATATATTAGCGAGGACTTTACGAGGACATGTCCTCGCAATGGTCCTCGCAATATATTAACGAGGACTTTTACGAGGACATGTCCTCGCAATAGTACCCTAAAATTATAAACACTCGCCCTCTTTCTCAACCACTGCCCTCTCGTCTCTTCACTCTCCTCTCCTCTCTCACGACCACCTCCGCCGCCCCCTCTCGACTACGCCGCGAAATCCCGACTTCGCGCCGCCGTCTCTCCCCTTCTCCTCCGCCAGAACCAGTGGAGGTGCAAACCAGGCTTTCGATGCCATATCTCCTCCGCCTCCGCCTCGTCGTCGTCGTCGACGAGCACAGCGCTGCTGGAGCTGGGGGAAGTGACGGAGATCCTGGACGACGTGAAGGCC
>JAMKQA010090158.1:0-10783 GCA_024699735.1 Posidonia australis
AATATACACATATACATAAAAGTTTTAACATAGATAATCTTTTTGAAATTAGTATTAACATAGATAATCCTTTCTAAATTAGCATTAACAAAATATTTTTGGTAGAATAAATTTTTTTTGTAGGAAAAAAAGACAATAAAAAATATCAATATTCTTTGTAAAAAAATACATACACAAAAAAGAAGAAGGAAAAGAAGACGAAAAGCAAAAAAATATAGAAAAGAGATAGTTGTAGAAGAAAGAAGGCCATAGAGGAAGAGGGAGGGCTTCAAAGGAGGAGGGTGACTAGACTTGGAAATCGGGTCAGGCCGGCCCTGGACCGTCCGGCCCAGCCTAGGCCCAACCTAGGCCCACCACGGCCACTACCTGTCTAGCCTAGCACCGGGTCGAGCCAGGCCAAGCCCACCGTGGGTCGTGTCGAGCCCACGTGTTAGGCTCCCGTAGGCCTGTAGAATAGGTCCATTTTGGCCCGCAAATGAGGATTAGGTCGGGCCGAACTGGGTTGGGTCGGCCTAGAAATTAACAAAAAAAAGAAGCGTTGGGCCCGTGGGTCCGAAATAAAAAAGAGTATTTGTAAAGTTCCTCAAGAATATTACTGTGCAATGATGTAAAACATCTTTTGTATTTTTTATGTATTTTTTATTCTTTTAATGCATTAAAAATATTTTTTTTATTAATAACAAATTTTAATTTTAAAATTTAAATTTTGGCCCAATGGACCGGACTAGCCCAACCTAGCCTATTGACAGGCCGTGGGTCTTGTCGGGCCCATGGTCTGTTAAAAGAGGCTTGACCAGGCCAAGTCTAGCCTACGGGCTGGCCCAGCATGGTCTAAGCCCAGGTGGGCCCTTACGTTTTTGGACCGGGTCGACCCAGCTCGGCTCACATTCCATGACTAAGGGTGACAAATGTCGGGAACACGCCACGGGAGGAGGGATAGCTGCGGAGAAAGAGAAACGATAGTAGAGGAGGGTACACAACGTTTTTAGGATAATTCCCAATGAAATGGGAATCAAATTCCTTACCTCTCGGGAAGGAATGAAATTCCCATGTTCAATGGGAATTTGATTCCCAAGGGAATTTCATTTCCATGCCTATTCCAAAGTTTTTTTTCTACCAAACATTGGAATGGAATGCTCTCATTCCATTCCAATCCATTCCAGTCTCCATTCCAACATACCAAACGCTACCTTAGAACCCCTAAGATCAATGTCACTCCTATCATAGGAGCCTACATGATTGAGCGAACATAGATTAATCAAATCATTAAATCAATATCTGAACCCACTAAAATTGACGTTTTCTTTGAAACTTGATTGCTTAAATAGATTTGTTTGATGTTTGATCTGTCCAAGGTAGATCTGGGCTATTGGATCAGTTTGTGGCACCTGCTACCAAACTGAGTGGTGACGCCCTCTTCGCCCAATAAAGTGGCTACGAGATCTGACACCACAGAGGGAGACAATGCCAGAAGAATGGCTCTGTTTGACTTGTTTGTCGGATGACATGTGTTCTGAGTGTGTTAACATTTTCAATAAACCTCTACATGGTCTTACTTATTATCTGTTTACGCATATCTTGCCATGTATATTCACCAATGTTCATGTTTGACTTGATTTAATAAGATTTGATCGACGTTTTCCTCATTTTTACCTGCATCCACATAACATTAAGCATCGTGCCCACTCAAGTGAGCATTAATGACATTCATGCATGGCTTTTTGCATGTCGCCCAAGGGCATATAGAAATCAGCATAATCGGCTACATCATGTCCCAAACTGGATTTCATGCATTGCATATTGCATATCACCCAAAGGTGTATAAAAAATAGCATTCATGCTAACATAATGTCTCGAACATCACACGCATCGTTTTCCATCACGTTTCTTTTGGATTTCTTGCATTCATCTTTAGGGCAAAGATGTTTACTGCGTCAAGCTCTTGTGGATTGTCGATTTAGAACTCGTGCAACGTGACCGAGTATTAGGTTGCATGGTTCTTACCTTTCGCATTTTGTTTGTTTTCACATGGCATGAAGCACATATCTATCTTAGATACAAGCAAGCATACATTCGTAGCTACCACACATATGAGCGGAAAAGCACAGAAAGACCGATTTATCGAGCGTACGGGGGTACCTAATACCTTCCCTGTGCGTAACAGGAGTCCTTACTCATTTTTATGCCTGCAATGACCTATGTGTCATCCATTGGCATTGGAGTTATTTCTTTTTGTTTGTTTTGTATTGCATCGCATTCTTTTCGGTTTTCCTTGTCTTTCTGTTAAATAGACTAGGTGGCGTATTCCCTTATCCATTTTGTTTTGTTTTTACATGTTTTCCAGTGTTTTCGAGTCAAACGTCTATTTCCTCAGACTCACCGCTCCCACCGTGGCTCTATCAGTTTCTCCCCCATGCTGGCATGGTCACAGTAACAACCTTTCTAACTACCTCAGAATTTGCATGTCCTAGCCTGGAATGCCATGTTTGAAAAGACACTCTTTCTACTGACTAAACTGAAGGTGAACTACAGCCAACTACCTTCTTCAATGGAATTTCATATTGACCTTCCTTAAAGAATCCTTTGAGAAGCACCTTCCTTGTTTGTTGGTCCTTAATATGAACATGATATGGAAAGAATTCAATACTTACACCATTATGAAGTGTAAACTTATGAATTGATAATAGATTCTTAGTACTTTCAGGTACATGCAAGATATCTTTAAGAGCAAACTTAGCTTGAGAGGAGAAAAATTTAGAAGAACCAATACTAGAAATAGAAAGACTAGTACCATCTCCAATCTTCACCTCATCTCCTCCAGCATATTTTTGTGATATGTCTAAGTTACTCATTGCATTTGTGATGTGATGAGTTGCTCCAGAATCAACCAACCAATTTTGATTACTACTAATAGTATATGAGGCTTCAACCATATTTGTAGCTGGTGTAGCATGATTATACCTTTGATAACATGTCATGGCTGAATGGTTTATCCTACCACAAATTTCCTCACAGCATGTTTATCCTTTGATAACATTGCTTCTCTTGAGTCTTGTTTGCATAATTGCCTCTTCCTTTTTCATAATGACCTCCTCTTCCTGATCTACCACCATGAAACTTCCCTCTACCACTGTTTCCTAGATTGGTTTTATTCTCTTTGGACACATATTTAGTAGAAACATCAAGTAATGGTTGATTTCTTTTCAACCTCTGTTCATGGCTTAACAGTAAACCAACCAATTCATCATATGATATAGCGGAAATTCTTGAAGTAATTGAAGCAACTATAGAATCAAAATCAAGACCTAATCCATTCAATATTGACAATACTAAAGTAGCATTTGGTAGACTGGAATGAAGATTGGAATGGAATAAAAGATTTCCATTTTGATGTTTAGTACCAAAATATCTTTGGAATAGACATGGCAATGAAATTCCTTTGGAAATCAAATTCCCATTGAACATGGGAATTTCATTCCTTCCCAAGAGGTAAGGAATTTGATTCCTAAGTACATGGGAATCAAAAAAAAAAAAAAACACCCAATGGCTCCTTCCTCCTCCACCCTCGTTTGTCCTCACTCCTCTGCTCTCTTTTCTCCTCCCTCCTCCTTCCTTGGCCCCTTCCTCCTCAGCTCCCTCCCTCCTCCGCCGCACCCCCAACTCTCCTTCCCTCTCACATGAGCCATCTCTCTATCCCTACCACTCGAGCCTCCTCCTCCTCCTCGCATTTTCTCCTTCGACGATGGCAAGGGCTTGAGTGATTCTAGCAATGTCGACTGGTGAAGGGCAAGCGATGGCGAGCTATCAGTGCACTGGGCACCTTAATGGAAGGCAGCAACACCACCTAGCTGTGTTCGATGATTGCGAAGGGAATCCATCAACAAGGAGGAAACAACGAAATTACCATGGTAGGCCACCCCCCTTTGCTCTTCTATTTTTTTCCTATATGTTTTCTTCCTTTTTTTTGTAATGTTGACCATCCTTTCCTCTATGTGTTTTTTTTCTTTGTATTTTATGCTTACTAGTCGTGGCCCCTATTTTTCCTCCTTTTTACTGTAGTTGGACAGTGGGGGTTGGAAGGCCTATGCTTACGATGGCGGCGATAGCTAGCTAGGGTTATGGCTGGAATGGTCGTGCTGGGCTACTCAAGGTGCTACCAACATGGCCAGGTTGTCGATAGGTGCCGTTGATGTGTCCCTAGACCAGTGGTCGTCAGTCAGCCATGCTGAGTTGGTGGAATGGCCACTGAGGAGACACTAGGTGGCTAGAGGTGGGTTGTAGAATGTTGATTAGCCCTATTTGTGCTTCATTTTACTGCACTGTGCTTGACTGCAAAGAATTAGTTCATGAACCATATAAAATGCTGATAGACGATCATTCCATTCCATTCTATACCAAACACTAGAATAGAATAAAATTATTCCATTTCATTCTATTTCATTCCAAATTCCATTTCAGAATTCATTCCATTCCTGCCTATTTTCATTCTAGCGTATCAAACGCAGCATAAATCATCATCATTAAAATGACATCCAGCACCATTCAAACTAAGAACCAAAGTTTTTGCATGATGCATGTATTTGTGATTGTCTTTTCACCCTTTTTAAGAGCATTTAACTTAGTTTTATATTGAAAAACTCTAGCTTTAGATTTTGTAGCAAAATACTTCTCAAGAAAAATCCCAAAACTCTCTTACAGTAGCTAAATCAACAAGTTGGGACCCAATCTCCTCAGAAACTAAAGATACAAACCAGTAGAGAACTAATTGATCCATCTTGTGCCATATAAGATAATCTGGATTATGAATAAGCCTTGTTTCATCACCTTTAGTCACCTTGATCAATGGTGATGGACTTGGACATGTTCCATCAACAATTCCCATCAAATCAAATGCATTAAGTAAAGGGATAAACTGTGATTTCCGTAGTGCATAGTTTGCATCTGTGAGCTTGTGTGATACACTATGTTGTACTACTGAAGGAGGTATTCCACATGAAAAAAATGAACCAACCATTCTAGCAACAAACATACTTGAACCTATGCCTGCAACCCCATATGCAACTCCTGAATCCATTCCACAACAGGCTGCACTCACAACACTTCACACTGAATCAGATGCAGCAAGTATGCTCTGATACCATGTTAGAAATCACTCAAGACAATCAAATGTGAAGCACACCAATATGAAAGAATATGAAGAAGAACACTAGAAGAAGAAGGAGGAGGAAGAAGATGAATAGCAAATAGAATGGCTAAAAGAACTCTTCTCACTATCCCTGCCATTCCACTCTATAATTTTTCACAAATGTTCCAGGATGTGATGGGAGAAGATACGATGCAGCCGATCTATAATGAATATAGTGACCAAGACTGGTACGACTTGGAGGCTGCAATCAACTTGCTTTGCCAAGCCAACCATGCTAAGGATGAGCCTCCTCCAAACCCTCTAGATCCAATAGAGATAGGTGGGCCCACCTAGAGCATTCACGACTTTATCAGTTGGGGAGAGATTGAGAGAAGCGTCAGTTCAATCGAATCCTCTTAGAGACACCAAACTACTAGGGGCACGCAAGAGCAACTGAGCCAAGACAAGTCCAACTGTGACACTGATAAAGCAACAATTGGGCGCAAACCAAAGGAAAAACACCAAGATGCGCCTACACCAACAATCCAATGCTCAATGCTAGGGGTAGGCTCCTACAGCCGTCCTACAAGTATACCCCTCCATCTGGGGAGGGAAATAAGGAACTCAACCGAGCCCAACTAAAGGCAAGGTCATTCTATTCTTCAAAAACTTGTAAATAAAACATTAATTTCTTTCTTTGTCATTTCTTTCATCTTTGTTTCTTTTGTTAGGTTTGATTTAATAATAGCAATAAACAATACAGATGATTAATGAGTGTAAGTCGCACACTTGACCACCTTATAACATTAGGCAAAGCTGCCAAAACATTATCTAGGGTTTGTTCCTAAGTAGAGGACGTAACACCCAGGGAAAATCCTCTCAATGGGTAGGACGAACTAAGATCTCCTTGGATCCATGGAAGTTACATGTACTCTAGAAGTACACCCTTTAATCAATATACTAAACCCTAAAGAGGACCTAAGACCTAATATTAGCTAAGGAAGAAACTTATCTCCTGAATAGAAAAGAAGCTGAGCAACTAGGGTAATCAAGCCTTGTCTTATCCACACATACACCCGTATAAGGAGATAAGAGCAAAGCAGGCTCAAAGTTTAGGCATATCATAAAAGCCACTCGCCTTGTGCTGCGTGGCCTCCTAGCATAAGTCCGAGAAGGTTGTGATGGAGGAGCACATCAAAACCAAATAACTTAAAAATCACCCAAAAGAGGGGAATGCAGGAAAAGCATGTACACCATCATAGCATAAGTCTGAGAAAGCAGTAATGGGTGGGTACTCAAAATGGGGAGAGACAACTAACGAAAAAGTTGATGTGTCGTCATGTCATAGCATAAGTCTGCGAAGGCAGTAACGGGCATGCATCTACAGAAAAATAACTAGAGAGGGGAATTCCAAAAGAAAAGAAAAGAAAAACAAAGAAAGCCAAAGAAACCCTTGGGTAAGCTATAAGCGCATTAGGGCCAAACATCGGCGAGCGACACAAAGGCTATAACTGATGCCGAGAGTCTGTTGAATCTTAAATCTCCCCCACTCTCCCACCTATATAGGCAAGGGGTTGGAAGCCTTAGAAGCTCAATGGCTGAGTAAATAAGGAAGATAATGATCAACTAAAGCTAATATGAAGTCCTATGTCCTCAAAAGGCCTAGACATAATGAAAGGAACAATTCTCTCACCTTGAATAATACAAGGAAATAATGCTAAATGCATAAGAGAGAGGGTTGTGACTGTAATCATTATCATCATCAATCAATTAAAAAAAAAAATCCAAAAATTCCAAAAAAAAATATAGAAAATTCAAACAACCAAAAAAATAGAAAATTCAAAAAAAAAAATTTACAAAAATCCATAAAAATAATAACAATAAAAATATAATAAGTAGTGCCATCCACCTTACCTACAAGTGAAAACATAGTAAGTAAGGAAACTGGAATTGATCTGGCTAGTGATGCAACCATCAATCCACCAGCGTTGGAGCTAAATGTCCTACTTAAGCGTGCTTTCACAGCTTGGATGCATTTTGCCCCATAAAGACATTGTTTCGTAATGATCTTTAGAGCATCTACGAATGACTCACAATCAACGTCCACTGGGCTCTGATTTTCCAACCCCAACTGAGGCTAAGAATGATTCCCTCCACCTAATCTTAAATATAGGGGAGTAAAGAATAACATTACAGTATCTTTCCTAGGCAACTTAGCCAACTCTTTTAGGACAGGGAAAAGTACACTCCTTGTGATTACTAATGCGTTTATTAAGTGTGTAGGTTTCATCCCCCACCACGTGTTAGTACATCAAGCCCCATCGTGTCACTACATTAAGTCCCACCATGGTGGTATACAAAATCCCACTAAGAACGGACTCCCACCTTTGGAGTCCTAATTGTGTACGAAGATACACAATTTTGACTAAGAGGTAAAACCTGGTTTGGCAAAGAAAGGGTTTGTTAGGTTCTTTAGGCTTCACTAGAGTGGAGGTGAATAGTGATTTAATAAAAATATTTGCAATATTAAAGTTTATTTAACAAATTTTAAGTTTTTAAGTAAATAACATGTAAGTTGAGAAATTTGGATACTAAATTAAAACATACAAAGAAAGGGATAAGAGATAATGATATGCACAAGTAAATTTATAGTGGTTTAGCCTCTCCAGCTTAGTCCACTCTTCGAGTATCCTTTGAGAATTTCACTAACCTGATCTTGTTTGAGCTAAGATCATGCCGTACACTCTTGACGAATCCTCTCCAAGCTCTGCAAAAACCGCAGCTTCCTTCTCTCAATCCGGAGAAGAACTCACTCAATAAGGCTTAAATTACAACTCTTTTATAGTCTCTCAAATACTTTCAGGCTACGTGGATGGATGGAAATGGAGCACTCTTGCCTTAGGAGTTTTTCTAATGAAATTGGAGTGGAATGCTTGGAAACTTGAGTAGCTTAAAGCTCTATATGGGATAGGAAGTATTTGTGCTTGATAGGTGAAGAATGGGGGCCTATTTACAGGAAAACATGGGTATAAGAATGTGTCTAGCGTCTTTCTAACGTTCAGCAACGACTACTAATTCGGTATGCCGAAATCAAAGTGGTTGACCGAAATGTGCAACGGTCGAGCATTTCGGTATACTGAAAATAATTCGGTATGCCAAAAATTTCTGATTCAGTATGTAAGTGAATTTCGGTATGCCGTTCTGGATTTCTTTTCTGATTTTTCTAATCTGCATATATTTCGGTATACCGAGGAAATTCGGTATGCCGAAAATGCCTTTAGTCATATAATGAATGTTTTTCAATGAATGGTTGGTTTTGGAGCTGAGGCAATTTTCCTATGACTCTATGGGGATATTTGGGAGATAATTACAAGTTCCTAGAAATACATGAATGAATAGAAAATTACATCAAAAATAATTACAAATATTATTTAATTTTTCTTCTCCTCTTCCTTCATCTTGAATTCTTCTTGGTAGCACATATATCTTTTTCTTCTGATAGTTTTTCGTTAAGCTTGATTCTTCCGAGTCCATCATTGATCTTCTTTGCTATGAAATATTCTCATAAAGCACATTAGTCTTTTGTTATCATCAAAATTAAGATATGGCTAATAAAGCCAACAATCTCTCCCTTTTTGATGATGACAAAACTACAAATATTTCAAAGTAAAACAACATATTAACTTTTCTTAGTACTCTCCTCCTTTTTGTCATTAGCAAAAAAATATCATAAAATTTTAGCTCTCTCTCCCTTTTTGTAAACTTATTTAACCTTGCATAAAGATGTGTCAATATACTCCCCCTTTTTGGCAATTCTTTTATATGATAAAGCTCAAGTGTTTTTCGTCTTTATTTCAACTTATTCTAATTTTTTCTCCCTTTTACAATAAAAATGTTATGCAATGAAAACATCATAAAGTTTTAAGATTTTTCAAGAATCATATTTAAAAACTCAAATTTCAAAAATTATTCCCTTATGCTCAAAGTTCCTATGACAAGATATTCAATAATAATCAAGATCATGAGTAATTTTTAAATATGATCAATTATTGATACCAATTTTTGAAATTTATATCAAATGTAACAAACTATAATTTATACCAATTTTATACGATATCAAGTTTATCTTTGAAATTTAATTTAAACTGTGCTCCCCCTCAAAAAATACATTCATATGTCACAAATATGTCATTTCAAAAAAAAAACTTAGGGAATCATCAAAATTAACTTTTAGTAGATGTTGGATTCAATTATTAAACTGACTTTCAAGAAGATACTAATTGTTGAAATTTATGAATTAATTAAACTCCCCCTATCAATAAGCATGAGTAATAACATATTTTCAGTAAAGCTCCCCTTTGATCCAAACATGGGTAAAAACAATCCATATTCAATAGGTATAGCAAAAAGATGAATCATTTAAAACATTGGCAAACTAATCTCAATATCACTATGATTATATGATTTTTCTTATTTTCATTTTATCATGGGTAAAAAAAATATGACAATGTATAACATGATTATAAGTTATGTCTATCAAGTCCATTTATGCATATATTTATGGTTTAAAGATCCAAATGAATGATCAAGATATTGTAATATTCAATGTAAGAACAAACCATGGTTTTAATATATTTTTTTTAAATCATTAAATAAAATTGATAGAAATTATTTGTCAGAACAATCGGTCGACTGGTATATTTTGGTAGACTGAAATAGTAAAAATCGATTGATCGTTTATAAAACGGTATACCGAATCAGGCAATATTTCAGAATACATTTTAAAAATCATTGAGTGAAATTCTATGCAAATGATTTTATCTATCAATCAATATTCAATAAAGACGTACATAACAACTTAAAATATCCTTTTTCAATGGGATTAATAATATTTGTCAATTTACTTATAGTCCCATGACACTTTGGAGAAATTAAGCTCAACCATTAAGTAGTGACTTTGGTACCCATTTTATTTTAGGTACAAAATTAATTTTAGGAATCATATCATAATTCTTTCTATAAATCCAATTTCCTTTCCTAATAACAAATTTATGTTTTTCATTATTTAAAGCTCTAATAAATCCATTTTCATATGGAGTACCCTTTTTATTACCATTTTTAAATTTTCTTATATCAAAAAATTTCTTGCTAGTTGAGAGTTTACTCACATCATTAAGCAAACATTAACTTTTGAATTTTAATGATGCAATGTTATTTTCCAAATTATCAATTTTTCCTTTTATAATATTCAATTCTTTCCTCAAGACATTATTTTCTTTTACAAAAGCTTGATTCTTGCTTCTTAAATCATCATTTTCTTTTGAAATTGATTCTTTTTCATGAGATAGATCAATTAAGCTTTTGTTCATATTTTTGTATTTGCATTTCAAGGATTTATATTTATCATAAAGCTCATTGAAGTCATCAAGTAATTCATCTATAGAAAAATCTTTTGTGTTATCAATAGATGATACTGTAAGATCGAAAGGCTTCTCTACAGATAGGGTGAATAGAGAATTTTACTTTTTAATGTTACTATACCCAATTTTAACAATAATCAGAAATGATAAGCAATGTGATTAATGAATTTGTACTTATCATGCACACTTGATGTAACTAGAATTAAATGCACAAGATGGGGATGAGAGTAATTGAAAA
>JAMKQA010090159.1:0-13889 GCA_024699735.1 Posidonia australis
AACACTGTTCGATTCTTCCTTTCTCTTTTAAGGCTTGTTATTCTGTAATAAATGATGGTGGCCTGAAGTTTCATCTGTACAAGTCCATCTGGAAGGCTTGGATACCTTTAAAGGTCAAACTATTTACTTGGTTAGTTTTATCCAACAAGATTCTAACTAAAGATAATTTGAGTCATAAAGATTAGAACGGACAGAACCTATGTATAATGTGTAGCAGTTATGGTGAAACTGTGTCCCACTTGTTTTTTCATTGTTTCTTTGCAACTACTATATGGAATTTCTTTATTTCATGCCCTCTTTATCCAGCATACCATCATGTTACAGACTTCTATCTATATAAGTCACATTGTAGGTTTCCTTTACCTGACTCTGCTTGGAGGGTGCTCATACCGACAATTCTTTGGAGCATCTGGAAGGAGAGAAATAAGAGAACTTTCTGTGCTTCTTCTAATACTAGTTATCAAGTGATATTTTCGATTATCTCTCTTATGTATTCCTGGACAGTTAATTTGGATACAAGTTTCGAAAGGGAGGCCTCCATTCAAGCTGTTCTGGATATTCGGAATTCTTGGAATCCCAACCATGCGAATTTGGGAGCTTCTACTCACTCTCTGTTTGCTCCCACCATCCCCTCAACTATTCCTCTTGCTGAATCTACGCCTTCTTTGTCTGATCACGTGGCAGATCACTCCTAATGATCTCTTCTTTGTTGTAATTGAATTTATCTCTTTTGAGGCTGGGATTGTATTCTGGCTAAGTTTGGACTATTAAGCCTTCTTTGTATTATTGAGTATTGTCTTTTTTTTGGGTATTGAGGATCCTGTAGGTCCTACATATAATCGTTACATTATTGTAGACTTTATTTTGTTCTTGGTGGTGGTTCCATAACCAAGACTTATTAATTATATATTGATCGATTCTAAAAATATATATATATATATACTCTTCTACACTACATACTTATTTACAAAGTTGCATCATTGGAGACGAGGACTTCATCATAGTTTCATTAACTTAATAAGGGACAAATGTGGTGTAGTATCCACATCTAATATGATTATAGGTACTTTTTTTTGAATAAATATATAAGAAAAATAAATAATCGTGTAGATATATTTATTAGATATTTATAAATATATAGTAAAAATTTTAATTAAATCAAATAACTATTAACTTTTGATCTAAAGGTCTTAAAATTCAACATATTTTGTTAAATTTTAGATTAAAAATTAACAATGAATATAATTCAGATTAGAAAGAAAATAACACATAATAGATTATTTTATAAATTAACTAATCATATAATTAAAATTTATTTTTAAAAACAAAAAATAGAAAAAAAAGATACTATAGAAAAAATTCCGCGTAGACACCTACAAATATCATTTTTTGAAATTAATATCTTTTGACGACTTATTAGGCGTTATTTATCGCACCGTCACCAGTATGCTTAGTTCAGTCAAGTGCATAGATACATTTGATTCAGTGGTAACGTACCTTAATGGTTTATAGTAGACATGTAGATTTTTGTGAGATAAGCAAAGAAAGTTGATGGTTTCTACTGCTTGGTTTAGAGTGAATGAGAGAATTGGAGAATTTTTTAACTTAAAATGTATCTCTACATGTGAAAATTTTCAATGAGAAAGTCAAGATATCACTCGAGTTCAAATGATATGAAGGAAAGTTAGAGAGATTTTGTCGTTGCAAGAGACTGAAATGA
This sequence comes from Posidonia australis, assembly GCA_024699735.1. NCBI lineage: Eukaryota > Viridiplantae > Streptophyta > Magnoliopsida > Alismatales > Posidoniaceae > Posidonia > Posidonia australis. The sequence goes on from JAMKQA010090159.1 coordinate 1,721, forward strand.
AAAGCATTGTGCAGAGTATAAATAACGTCATATGTCCAATTAATTAACAGAAACACACACAAAATTTCATCGGGAGTTAGCTCAAGGGTAAAGATCTAATGGCTAAAGTGAAACGAAATGTATGTATGCAATTTCAGAAAAATAAAGCGTATTTATGTAGTTCAAAAGAATACAAGCTATACATGCAAATACCTATTATTACTAGAACTCTAATTTTTCTATATCGCGAGAAATGTATAAGCATGTAGAAAAATAGAAATACATTAAAATACAAAAAAAAAATCCATATATTCTTTAAGTATACTGGAAAAGATCAAAAGAGTCTTAATATCTAAATGAAGAGGAGGATGGTTTCACTGTTTTCTAATACAAGGAAATCAACATTCAAAGACAAGTATAACAAGCAAACAAACGAATAATATCAAGAGGGTGAGATCAGGTTTTCATGCCAACCTTGAAACTAATGTACCAATTGTATCATAAAAGCAATTAAAAAAGAAGTTTTACATATATAATCCACAACATGAATATTTATATACATATGCTTTTGTAAACTTCATTTTATAATATCCTCTAAATTAACTAGTAATCCTAATTCCCAACACATGAACCTATAAATTTTCACATGAATCCACTCTGAAATATAGCATATATATGCCAAAAATTAGGGTATGCATCACTAAAATATGTAAAATTTACAGTTGAATTGAGCCATACAAGAAAGTATGAATCTACAAAAACACATGTATGCATGCTTACAAGGGCAGATATATATTATTTTAAGAAAAAGTATATATAAGGCATGACCTTCTTCCTGGACTGCCATCTGCCAAAACCCATGGGAAGCTAAAATTCGACGAATTATCATTTTATACAGAATCACCGTACGTCGATAACATCAAGATGAACACCTAAAAAAGAAGAAGAAGGGCAATGACATGTTTAGTACTCTTGGTAATTAAACACACAAATCCCAAAATATTCAGGTTCACAATCTCAACTACAACTCATGATCAAGGCCAAATGGACTCCGGGACGATCATCATCTGCACCAAGCTCTCAACCGTCTTCTCTCTCTCTCTTCCTGCAACATCTTCTTTGTACTCTCTCTTCAGTACTCCTCCGCTCTTCTCAGCTAAAGCACACGTACTTGCCTGAATCTGACCACCATCTTCGGCCTTTGCTGTGTTGCTTGGACGAAGGAGATCCGTCAAGAACACGACCATGGAAGAAGCCATGTATGATATCGAGGATTATTAACCAACAACAATTATCCAGACAAAAGAAATAATTACGCAACAAAGAAGAAGAAAAGAATCCAACTTTCAAAGTGATCGTGACAGAGAAAGTGCTTGTGGGTTCCTGTCTGTTTTAAGTAGAGGGAAGGAAACCGGTGGTTTCAGCAAACCTGTGGGTTTAAAAGAAGATGACATCTGGCCAAAAAAAAGCTTGGTTGACTTACACGTAAACTGAAGGTGACATATGTTTGCATTACTAAATCAGAAAAAAAAAGCCTTTCTTCTCCATCATCATGGACCACGCAAAGCGCATGCTGAGGTTGATCGAATGATTTTTTTTTTTTTTAGCCAGGGTAGTCTTCGGCGAAAGCGGCATCAAAAAGAAGTGATAAAATTTAAACAATGTTCATGTCAAATTACAGACGTCAAGAATGACAAAAAAAAAAAAAACAGAAAAGACAAAAAGCAAAGGACGAAGATGTTTTCGAGGCTACAAAGATGTTTTCTTGTTTTTGTTGTTTTCTTTTTCCTTCGAATTGATAACTCCCAACCTGTGGTGATCGTGTGATGAAAGGCATTCTTATCCGAATTTGGATAGGAGGGAATGCCCATGAAGAAACTTAAAAGAGAAGATGCTTCAGTTTGTTCGGCCCAAACTGGAGGTCCATGATCAGTGGCGGAGTAAGGAATTAAACAAAAGGAGGGTGATACACTGATACATTACATATATTTATTAAATATAATAAAAAAATTATTAAAAAATAAGAATGATTTGTGGAATCAATATGTATTCTTTATTTTTTTCTGTAAACTATCTAAAAATATATCCAATAAGATATGGATATTTGCAAAAAAAAAGTCCTCAAAAAATAATTTTAGCATTTTGAATCTCTTCATTGGAGGATTGAGTGGAGGAATCTGCTGTTAAATTTTGAAAAGAACGTTTCTTAAAGAAAGTTCCAATAGTAAAATTTTTAATCTTGTTGACACTAACCTAATCAAGATCATAAGTGAATTGAAATTTAATCAATTAATACAAAAGAAAACTCTAAATAAATTATAACAATGAAATGTAAAAAAGAACAAATTAAAGCACATTAAGCAAAGATATATAAGAACATGATTAGTATGGTTACTTTAAGGAGTTAAGGTCACTTTTCTTACAAACAAAATTCAAAGTACGCTCTTCCCTGGATAAGCTCCAACAAGTACTTCATCAAGTCTACTAACCACTTATTTAAAGAACATCTTAATATAAGCATAGATATTCTTTAAAAGAAAAATATAAACTTTTTTAGTTAACAACAAAGATACCTCTACTATTTTGCATAAATCAGGCTGACAATGGTGAGTGCTTGATGAAGGGGACTAAGTTGTCAGGTCGTAGGTGTGGAAGAGGAAGGAGCAGAGGGAGTGTAAGAGGGAGGAGTAGGTGGAGGAGGACTGGAGGCTGGTGTATAGGTGGCCTGACAAGAGAGTAGCTTGTGGCTAACAATGGAGAGGTGCGATGGAGGAGGGGAAGCAGGTTGCAGGTGTGGGAGGAGGAGGAGGAGGAGGAGGAGGAGGAGAGGAAGCAGAAGTGGGAAGAGTAGGCGAAGGAGGACTGGAGGAAGGTGTATAGGTGCGGAGAGAAGAGGCCCAGTCGCCTAAAGGAAGAAGGAGAGCTTATAAGAGGGATGGAGGGAGGAACAGCGATGCGTCGAGTGTATCAGCGTATATACAATAGGATATTTCTGTTATTAGGTTCGGAGAAAGAATTTACGTATGTTTTATGAATTCACATAATAGTCTTAAAGTTTTAAAAAAAATTTCAAAGATGGACAATTGACATTGTTCCTCAATTTTTACATTTTATTCATAAGCACATATAACAAGATTTTTTTAGAAATAAAGGGAGAGCAGTTGTCCCCTTATAACTCACCCCCTTTCCATGATTGTTTGTTGAATTATATGTGAATGAATCACACGAGTTTACGTGGTGGAAGTTAGAAGGAATATTTTTAGAAAGATGGTGAAAGTGAGTGGATGGAGTTTATATATGTTGTGATTACAATTAAGGAATGTATGTATATATATTCACACATATAATTTTACATTTTTCAAGTGAAGAATATTAGCAGTCGGTGCAATTCGCTTTGATATGTACTTAATTGCTAATTAGAGTTCAATGAATCTTTCGTAGATTATCCTAAAATCTTAGAAAAATTAGTAATATATTTCAGTGTATCGAGGACAAGGTTTCTAACTTTTAGGATTGTTCAGATTGTTTTTTTTTTTGTAACGATAAACTATAATATTATCATTCTTGGCAATGAAACCACTACCAAGAGAAAAAGAAGTGTTTATGATAATACAAAATTAAGGATCACAGAATATCAGTGCCAAAGGCAATCAAAAATATCACTGTCCATGTTTTACATAGAACTGAAGTAATAATTTCCAGAAAAACTGATTAAAGAGAAATTAATCAGTAAAAGAGTTTCCAGCCAGATTCGAGGGCAAGATCATCTGCTTATTAGTTGAGGGAGTTTGGTTCTGTGGAACAGTGTTATTGTTCTACTCCAACTTCCATGGCTGCTACATTTGTGAAACTGAATGAAGAATTTCCTCTTTTTCAAAATCTGAACCCAGATTATCTATCTAAGAATACATAAGAGATATAATTTCAAAAATAATCAAGTTGAAAGTAGAGACTTTTCCTTGAAATATTTTGTTATTTCTTTTCTTCCATATGTATCAAACTAAAGTAGGAATTAATATGTACCAACCTACTAAGGGTAGATCAAAAGCACAAGCAGGAAAGAAATTAAAGAGATCCTCAATATGAAAAAAACCTGAATACAAAGGATATTTAATAAAAAAATTCCAAATGGCAGTAGCAAAGGGACAATGTAGAAATAGATGGGAGGTTGTTTCACTATATGAATTACACATTATACATACCTTAGAGCCATCCCAACCTCTTTTACTCAGATTATCTCTGGTGAGTACCTTATTAAAAACCACCAACCAAGTGAAGAGCTTAACTTTGATTGATACCCAATATTTCTAGATCGATTTTTTTGTAAAAGAAAAATCTGATGTCACCATCATTGATAATTTTATAATAAGACTTAACAATAAATTCACAATCACCAGATGGAATCCAAAGTATTTTATCCATCCCAGAATGTAATTGGATTCCATTCAAGAGTTCAGTAAACATTTCAAATTGATGTTGAATAGCTGACGAGTGGTCAGTGGTAGAAACAAAATGGTATAATGCTTGGGGTTCATCCTTATTTAGCTCAATTATCCTTTTAACAGACGCCTTTTTATGATTTGAAATATCATACAGATCAGGAAATTTGAATTTCAAAGGTATCCCATACTACTTATTTTCCCAAAAAATAACATTTTCACCATTACTTATCTCAAATCTAGAGAAGCAATTAATAATATTAAAGTAAGTTTTTATTTCATGCCACAATGGAGAGCATCTATTCTCAGTTGTGTTTAAAATTGCACCAGGCCAGAAACGTGAAAAGTATCAGACACGTAACAGCAAAGGCCATTTTAGCTTTGAGGAGGAGGAAAGCAATTGCCACAATAATTTACTTTTAAGTGTCAAATTAAAGTTTCTTAGATTTATAATACTCCAACCCTTCTCTTTTTTTGATCTACATAATGACTTTCAATTTATCATGTGATAAAAGTTGTGATTAGAAGGGACAGATTTCTACAAAAATTGCCTCCTAATTTTATTAATAGCATTTTCCACTTTAGCAGGGAAATGCAAGATAGACAAGAAGTAAGTGGGGGTTGTAGAGAAAACAGAATTAACAAGAGTTAGCCTACCTCCCAAAGACAAGTATTGTGCTTTCCATAGAGATAATTTATTTGATATCTTCTCAATAACTAGGGTCTAATCCTTAAAAGTGACTTCTCTATGATACAAAGGTAATCCAAGGTAAGTAATAGGCAAATTAGCCGCTTGACAGCCCATGATTTCACAACTCTGAATTAAAGATGAATCAGAGACTCCTATACTAGTGAGTGAAGATTTCTGGAAATTAACTTTAAGTCTAGAGCAGGTTTGAAAACAACACAGTATTCTTTTGCTGTTTATCAAATTATCCTCATTATCAGGCGAGAATAGAATAGTATCATCCGCATATTGTATATTGATAATGTTAGGTCCTCCATAAAGGAAAGGAATCCTAGAAATAAGATTATTATTTGAAGCAAGGGCCAGCATCCTGTTTAATATATGGGTGACTACAATGAACAGAAGTGGAGATAGAGGATCACCTTGATAAAGTCCATTAGATGCTCCAAAATATCCTTTTGGTGAACCATTTAAGAGAATCGAGAATTTAGCTGTACCAATGCATATCTTAATCCAAGAAACCCATTTGGGTTCACATCCTAGTCCTGTGAGGGCTTTTAGGAGAAATTCTCAGTTAACATTGTCAAAATCTTTCTCAAAATCCAATTTAAGAATGAAACTAGATATGTTGACTACCTTCATGTAATTTAGTGCTTCTTGGGCTACTAAATAGCAATCCTTAATATATTTTCCAACAAGAAAAGTACATTGAGAGTTGTCAATGATATCATTAAGGATAGGGGTAAATCTGGTAGCTAAGCATTTTATAATAATCTTATAGGTACTATTAAGTAGGCTTATTGGTCTATAATTTTTAATACATTGTGCTCCTTTTTTTTAAGAATAAGAGCAATGAAGGTTTGATTGATAGGTTTAAGGAATTCTTGATCTCAAGAGTCATGAAATTGTTGGAAGATCTCAAAAAGGTCTTGCATCAAGATTTCCCAGAAATGTTAAAAGAAAATAAGGAGAAACTCATTCCGCCCTAGAGATTTGTCACTAGGTAGGCTAGAAGCACTTTTTTTAATCTCCAATAAAGTAAAGGATGCCTTCAATATGTCTGGATTGGGTATTTTCCTTGGGAGCAAATAATTCCAATTAAGCTCACCAACCTTTTTAGTTTGTTTATTGAATAGCTTTGTAAAATGCTTTTCTATTTCATTACCAATGAATATTGTAGGAGTGGTCAAAAGAGTGTCATTTACCATAAATGAGGACAGTATGTTAATCCTCCTACGACACCTAACTATATTGTGAAAGAAGGTCGTATTCAAGTCACCTTTTTTAGGTCATTGAATCTTAGATTTTTTCTTCCAATATGTCTCATGTTTCAATAGAAGATTATAATGCTCAGATCTAAGTCGCTTCTTGAGTTCTCAAGTATCAGTATCAAATGGCGAGGACTCCGCCATTAAGTCAATATTAGAAATTTGAGACTCAATGGATGCTAGTCTATTCCTTCTATCTTCTCTAACGGGAATAATCCAGTTCCTGATATGCATCTTGAGATTTTTAAGCTTATATGCTAAATTAGCAATAGGGGAAGAGAAGATGTGAGTATCTTTGTATTTTAACCAAAATTCTATAACCATTTCATGAAAACCAGGAATATGCAATCATGATTTATAGAATTTAAAGGGAGGAGGTCCCCAGTCACGCGGTTTGGTATCAAGGATGATTGGTATGTGATCTGAGACCACCCTTATTTTACCAACACAAAGGGAATTAAGGTATTGTGAGGACCAATTGGTACTCACAAAGAATCTGTCCAGCTTCACCATTGTTGGTGTAGATTGAAAGTTATACCAGGTATATAAACAGTTACTAGGAGAGAAGTCAATCAAAAGATTAGTATCAATAAATTCATTGAAACTTACCATCGGTGCAGAGATACCAATTTTAAAAGAGTGTTCATGAGAAAATCGAGCAATATTAAAATCTCCCCCAATGACCCAATTGTCATTAACAATTCTACTTAGGTTTTCCAATTCAGATAAGAATGCAAATTTTAGTTTGGGATTACAAGACCCATATACACCAATAAGCCACTAGACTGGATCATCTTCATGAGACCTAAATTTAATGGATAGACAGTAAGTTGCTTGTAGAAAGGCTAGTGATTCAAAATAATTTTCATTCTATCCTATAAGGATACCACCCAAGGCCCTAAGAGAAGGAAGGTAAGACCATTTAGAAATTCTACTCCCTCCCAAAGATCTAAGCATGTCAAGGGTAAAATATTCCTTTTTTGTCTCACTAATAATGATAATATCACATTTGTTGATCCTAATCAGATTTCTCACTGTTCTTTTTTTTCCCACTATTTCCCAAGCTTCTAATATTCCATGCAGCAAAAATCATTTGGGTGAAGGAGACAAACATAGAGATGCAAAGTTCTTCGCAAAAGAGATGTTATCTTCTAAGTTAATAAGGGATAAATCCTGGTTAACTCTGACGTCATTAAAAAATTGCTTAGTTTCTGATAAAGATTCCAAATTAATGCCAATATTATTATAGAAAGATTGAAAGTGTTCATAAGAGTCCCAAATTAGGACATCATTGAGTAAATTGCTATTAATCAAATTTCTAGAATTACAGGTAGTAGAATCAGAAGAAGAGCTTTCAGAATTGAGAGAAACAGATGGAGTGCATTTATCAATAAGCGTAATAGGTGAAGAATGCAGTATACCTGGAGCATGAATTGGTGTTGCTTTCTGAGAGGATTCTCCAGCGCTGACGCCCAAGTCATCTTTCTTCAGACAATCAAAGACAGTTAGAACTTTTTTGATTTTAGCCAATGTAATGTTCCTAGTAGAAATCTTAACTTCCACAAATTTTGTAGTGTCCAAAATACCCACACTATCAATAGAGACAAGTTTGAAAGATGATGTAGGAACAAGCTTAGAGAAAGGTGAGGGGGGTTGGATTTTGCTAGAACTAGAGCTGATAGGGTAGGGAGAATCTCAGCAGAAGTGTTGGCAATCTGAGTGTGAGGCAGTTTGATTGTTCAGATTGTCACAACCTCTAACAAATGGTTTGAAATCTATTGATCTTGATCATACCACAATCTCGAACATATTAGATCATAGGCAAATATAGATGACTGGAAACCCTCAAAAATTTTGGTTGTAGAAAATTCCTTTGACTAAGAAATTTTCAAGGTTGGATTTCTTGACTTTATTCACAATTAATCTCACTAACCTATGGAGTCTACTACAATTAAAAGATACCGTCACCTACTCTAATCTTTTCCTCTCTTAAATCATAATCCAACTATTGGATTTCTAAATTGTAAGAACTGTCTAAGACCAAGTTCCTAAACATGTTAGATCAATGATTGATATGAGTTTAAATGGACTATATACATATATAAATGTTCATACGGTGAGTACTAAACACATCAATAAAATTATACATTTTTGTGACCGTACCGCCGCTCGAGGAGGTGAGGAGGCCACAACCATGCCGAGATGGCGAGGGCGCGAGATGGGATGAGAGGGAGAGAAATGGAGTCGCCACTTGGTCTTTTAAGGGAAAGACGAGGAAAACCACAAACGATTCACTAAAAGTGAATGAATGAGACGCCAACATGAAGGCCAGATGTCTATTAACCAGAGGATGGTTAAGGATTCCTATTACGCACGGGAAAGGTGTTAGACACCCCCGTACGTCCGAAAAACTCGATCTTTCTAGTCTAATTCGCTTGCTTGAGGCTAAATGAGTGTTTGTTATACCTAGATTGTGTTCTAATAATACTGACATGAGTGCCAAGACAAGACTGGATGGATGTACAAAACGATGTGCAAAAATTACGGAGAAATCCACATGAATTGACAAAATCGTGAAAATCAAAAGGGGAAAAAATAACCCGTGATGGGGTAAAATGTCGGCCCTCAGGACTGTTACTGTACGCCCTCGGGCGATGAGGAAAATCATGAAAATCGAGAAATTCTCGGAAAACGTCTCGCAAATCAATGGAAATTAGGATAAATCTGAGAAAATCAGAAGGGAAAAATAATCCTCATTCTAGGACCATGTCGGCTTTGACAAGCCTTTTACTGTACGCCTTCGGGCGATGGAAAACCAAAACAAGACAAAACCACGGGAAACTGGGGAAAATCCAAGAACAGGGAGTAAACCAAGCCGAAATCAAGCTAGGAAAACATACACAAAGCCTAGAAGAAAAGACGAGAAAATTTGTGCAAAAAGTTGTGAAAAGCCATGCAAAATGCAAGTGTGAATGCAAATGTGAGAAGTCTAAGGGGTTTTGTGCAAAAAGTCCAAATTCCTAGGAAAGCTGAAGTTCTGAAGCCCAAGTTGTCAAAAATACATAGGAAAACACATTCTACGCAAGTATGAAGAATTCTAGGGTCAAATATGCATCCCTAGTTAAAATGAAGTTCTCTAGGAGTCAGAATGCAATGCTACCACTAAAACATGCATTTAAATCAATTCTGCATAAAATTAGGGTAAAAATGCAAGAAAAATGATTCAGAAAAGATCCAGGAAGTTTCAGGGGCAAAATGGTCATTTTACCCCTGAAAAACAGGCAATCAGAGTAAAATTAATGAAGTACAGAGGCTAAACTGCAAATTACCCAGCTAAATAAAGCATCCAGAAGAATTTCAGTAAAGACAGAGGGTTAAAGTGCAATTTACCCTGAGAAAACATGCTTAAGAAAAGTTTTAAAAACAAGTTCAGGAGTTTAAATGCAAATAAATCAAAGAAATGAACATTCTGGAAAGTTTCTGCAAAGTTCAGGGGTTTAAATGCAAATTAACCAGCAAAAACATGCATTCTGGAACATTTAAAAGAATACAAGGGCTTCAATGCAATTTTTACAGAAAAAATGAACTTCAGTAACATTTGAGAAAGTTCTGGGGCCTCTATGCAATTTCTAGGACTTAAATGTGATAAAAACCCAATTTTAATGATTATCAGTGTAATTATTAGAATATGCAAGGTTCAGAATGTAAATGTCATTGAGAAAAATCATTTCAAAAAGCTTCAGGGGCCTAAATGTAAATTTTCAGGATTTAAGTGTAAAGAAACTTTGTTCCAGGGACCCAGATGTTATAAAAACATGCATTAATGAGTTAATAAATAAAAGATGAATTATTCGAGGAGCTTTATGCAAAATTCACAGAGGAAAAAAAGAATAAAAATTATTTTAAAACTTAAGGGACTGAAATGAAAATGTCTAGACCTAAATGAATAAAAAAGGACTGAAAAGTAATAAAAAAGAACCCAGATGTTAGAAAGGACCTAAAAGTAATGAAAATGGACCTGAATGCAATAAAAAAGGACCTGCAAGTAATTCTAAGGACCTAAACGTAATTACTAAAAACTTAAAATAAAATAATAACAAATCCAAATCCCTCCTATTCGAAGATCACCGGCGCATCACTGGCGACCCCTCGCCGACGCCAACTCCGGCGAGCTCCAGCCGGCGGCAAAGCAACGAGAAAGCGTCTGTGGTGGTCGGAGAAGCAAGAAGGGAGCCACGGCGAGCTCCCCCGCGGCAGTGGGCTACACTGGGGAGGCTCGAGAGGCCTCCCCCACCTCAAGCTCCAGCTTACGGCAGCTTTCGTCGGAGAAGATGATCGCGGAGGCTCCTGGAAGCGGCTTCGTAGCTAGGACATTGCGGCGAGCACCAGAGGGCCTCCGGCGGAGCACGGCAGAGGTGTGGAGCATCTCGAATGAGGCTGGAACGGCGTGGGGTGCTTCCCCCGTCGCGAGCTTCGGCGAGGCGTCTCGTCGACGTCGTGGGAGGGGCTGCAGCAGAAATGGTTGGGGAAGCTCTAGGGGCCCGCCATGGTGCTCTTGGAGGTTGCGGGAGGGGCTGGAGCGGCTCGGGGGCTTCTCCGACGAGGCACAGCGGCGACGACGGCGGTTGACGAGGACGCCCGAGAGGCTCCTCCAATACTGAGGGTGACAAAGGGGGAAGGAAGAGGAGGGAAGTAGTAGGCAAGGCCCCCAGACCTAGGAGGCCTGAGGCTTCGCCGGTGGTAGTGAACCCACCACCGGAGGTAGGGGGAGGCGGCGCAGTGCTGGGGTCTCCAGCGACGCCGGGCCCAGGTGATTATAAGAGGCTGGTCAAAGCTAAAGGACAACGGTTTAAAGCCAAAAAAAAAGCGAAAGGAAGGGAATTACCTGTGTGAGGCGCCTGTCCTCTCTAGCAAGCAGCGGCAGCACTCCGGTGGGATGCTCTAGTTGCGTTTCAGAGGGGTCTTCGAGGCTGCAAGTGGGCTGGAGGAGGGCTGTGAAGGTGGGGAGATTCGGGTGGTCTGGGGTTCAAGATGGGGTGCTCTCTCTCAAGATATTTGTCTCCAACGATCTTTGTTTGGTTTCTCCTCTCTACTCTCTTCGTTCAGTTGTCCTTCTTTTTCTTAGTTGGTGGTTCCTCGAGGTTTTTAAGGGAGGTGAAAGGCGCGAGGGGGTTGTGGGTGGTGGTTTCAATTGGTCAAAACGTGAGAAGGAAGGAGTGGGAGGGGTGATGGTTGCAGTTTGGGGAAGAAGAGACTATTCCCTTATTTTTTGCGTTTCCTAAGCTTGTAATTGAGGTAGGGATGAAATGATGTTGGACTAAACGGGCCTTGCTTTTTGGGCTTTTGTTTTTTTTGTTTTTTTGGTTTTGATTTTGGTTTGAGGTTTTTAGGATTTTGACTTTTTAGCTTTAGATTTTGATTTTTTATTTTAGGTTTTTAATTAGTTTCATGATTTTTGATTTTAGGTTCTTAATTAGGTTTATGATTTTCTTTTTGTTATTTTAAAGTTTAATTGTTTTTAAATTAAGGTTTTTTAGGGGTTTGAGTTTAATTTAGTGATTTTAAGTTAGGGTCTTTTGGGTTTAGTTAAGTAATTTAGGGTTTTTAGGATTTTAATTAAGGTTTTTAGTTTAAATTAGGGTTTTCTCGGTTTTAATTGGAATTTTGGGTTTTAATTTAGGTTTTTAGATTTTAGACATGGTTTTTTAATTTAATTAGGTTTTTTGGATTTTAATTAGGTTTTCCTTGAAATTAAATGGATTAAAGTGGTTTAAAAATGGATTTTATTTGGTTTT
>JAMKQA010090164.1:0-17699 GCA_024699735.1 Posidonia australis
CCGGCCCGAGCCCAGCCGGGCCGGCTATTTCGCGGGCTGGGCCGGGCCCGGCCCGATTTCCATGTCTAGTTACGGATTAAAATCCTAATGGGTGTAGAATTAAAATTGGAAAAAAAAGATCCACCAACAAACCCCCGTCCGACCAGCGCCAAGCGGCCAACCGCCAATCCCACTGTACCCGACAGGAGTTGGGCTCTCGCGCTCTCCCTTGGCAGCAGTAATGAAGTAGTAAGCCGCCGTTCTTTTTGCCCACCGACACGGCCACGGGGTCGGACACATTACAATCCAATTGCAGCACCGAATCCCTTCCGGCTCATCACCTAAACCCCAATTACAAGGAATACGATTAAAAAAGGTCCCCCGGCCATCTCTGCTGCTCCGGTGCCAGACGTCAACTTCGGATCGGTCGTCATCGTTCATCTCCGCCAGAAGTATCAACAAGAATTCGCTGCTCGTCCAAACGATGGTGTCGCGGATTCCAGCAACGTCCCTCGTCGCGTCTCCGATCTACCCAAACTCCGTTGCGTGGTCCAAGGACAACAACCTCTTGGCCGTCGCTTCTGGCCATCTCATCACCATATTGGTGGGTCTCTTGGTGATTTCGACGGCATTTGCTTTTATCTTTTCAGTTCACTCACTATGCTCCTTGCGTACAGAATCCTGCGCTACCTCATGGCCCTCGAGGGCTCATCACGCTTGCCCCCGGTGAACAACCCTTACCTCTGGGAACCGTGCAAACGGGAGGTATCCGCTATTCGCCAGTTGCTATTTGCTGTGACTTAAAAGGCTGCTGTTACTTATGGTTCTTTCCTAGTGATGATTTTGTTGACGACGATCAAATATGGTGCACATAGAATTGCCAGCATGCCAATCACGAATTTAATGGTTATGAATGTTAACGTTTGATGGCTAAGCCAATCATTCCTAAATTTGGCATATATTTTTTGACGAGTGACCAATCGGAAAGAAGTGCAAACAACAACAAGAGGTTCCAAAAGGGACAATGGGGCAAAACAGTTTCCTAACCTGAGATACATTCCAACAAACTAGAACCTGATTTGCTCCACAAATCTGAGGTACATTTTTGCATTGCAACAAAACCCATCAGCCACAATATGTCCTTCTAATAAGCTGATTTTCGCAACCTCCAAATTTTAGTGAACATAATGGATAATCTTTACAGGAACCTGTTGTGGTTGTGGGGAAAGAATGGGCATTCTACATGAAATTTCACTTTCAGGTCATTGCGGGGGATAGGCCATGGATTTGAATCTGGTCATTGATTAAGATGATATCAATTAAAATACATTATTAGCTTGCAAAGTCATCCATGAGGGAGTTACCATTCGGGAAAAAAAAAGTCATGCATTAGTGGGTTGTAATGATGTTTACGAGGACTGTGTACAAGAATTTTTTAAAGTTCTGCACCTATTGGGTTTTGAACCCGTAACTTGCCAAATTAGAGTAATAGTCACGTATCAAATGAGAGGATACAAGTTGTCCAAAGGTGTTTCTTCTTCTTGCAAAGGAGAAGGACCTGTGGATTTTTTGAGTGGGTTGTCATTCTGTTCAGGTTTGGTGGAGAGGCCTCTTGATGGGCCAGTTTGATTTAGTTATGACTTGGATTGATTGGGAGGTTTACTGGGAGAACTGGGGCACTGTGGACTTGGAAAGGGAGGAAGAGGAGGATTACCTTTCAAAAAACTTTGGATTAGTTTTACTGAACATTACATAACAGGTAATGGAACATATCTCATTCAACTTAAGCCTAATATGGGCAGTAATTAGACTTGTCTTAGAAGTGTTTTGGGTGCTGTATATGGTCTGAGATTAATTAGTTTGGCTTTCCTGAAGCCTACAGTTTGGCTGTTCCTACCAAGTTCTACTTGTCAAGAAAATGGATGATGTAGTGACAATCAATAAATCACGAATACAGCTCTGATGTATTGGATATGGGACAAGTTCTTTTCTCTTAGAATTTATTAAATTTAATATCACCATGTGGTTTTCTTTTCAGACTATCATTTCTTTGATGTGATGCACTTTTTTGTACTTATAGCAATCTTTTAATATTTGTAGATCACCTTACTCCCTGCTTATTTCCTATCCGTTTGTCACATGGAACTCAACCATATGTTCAATCTATCTCATGGTCTCCACCAGTACTTGCTCATTATTCTGGGTAAGTGGGCCTCATTTCATTTGTTATTCAGCTATTCACGCATTTCATATGAATTTCGATCTCTATGTTATTACGAATGAATTTTTCACAGATGTTTGATTTCTGTTTGCACAACCAAAGGACGTGTTAAGCTTTACTGTTTCCCATACTCTAAACTTTGTGCTGAGTGGACCGAGGTAAGTAAAAGGGATTCCTTAGAGGTTCTTTATTGCTGTCAATAATTAGATTTTTGTAAAATATAGGACTTTTCTTGGTGGACCTTTGAGTCTTGATATCTCAGTGGTAAAATGAGTTTGAGTACTGCTAAAAAAAAGGGTAAAAATGAATTTGAATTTCTGAGTTTTTTAAGATTGGATTTCTTATGAGAGCTTGCTATGTCATTCTTATCCTATTTTTATATTTACCACTAGATTGCGAAATTTGACATCAGCACAATTGATCATTTCATTTTTTGACGTTTTAATTGAATTCAAATGATGATCCCTTCTTTACATGTTATATCTTAATCAATAACAAAATAATTGATGTTCTCCTCGAGGTAAATATAATTAAGACCAGTCAAATACAATAGTCTTGATTAAACGAAGTCAATCTTATGTATCAGCATTATAAGAAAATTACACCAGATTTTGTTCATACACTGACAATGTAATGTCTTGGAAGTTGGAACCATGCTGTTGACTTATGATATTGACATCCCACTAGACATGGCATTTCCAAATATTTACATGGATATTATGTTAGGTTGGTGGAATCCTACTTATCTCAGAGTTGACTAGCACTCACATGTGTTAGGTTGGTGGAATCTTAGATCATGATGACTTTTTCTTGCTTTGGTGGACATTATTGTTGTAGTTAGTGGAAAAATTTGTGTAAGAAATATGTATTAGTTTCAGTTTTGACATTGCATCAGGTATGAGATTATAGCAATATTCTGAAGTATGTTTGCTCAATTAACTTTATTATTGTTTGCTCTAATATAGGTAGCTGACCTTTCCAAAATGCTCTGTGATTATTTTGTAAAAACCAATTTCAATCCAGCTTCTCCAAAATCTGTTCAAGTAAGTAATTTTCTTCCTTTAAACATTTTTGGTTAGCATTTCTTAGGAAGTTATATTGTTGCCCTTTTGGTTTTCTTATGAAATTTCTCTTCACAACTTGACTTGTTTCTGGGTAATTTCTTACAAATTATGACTTTCACTGTGTAATTTCAGGAATTTGGTATATGTGAAAATATTAGAGAAAGTGATGTTTATCAAAGTTCTCAAGGATTTAAATCTGAGAGAAGATCAGTAAAAAAAATAAATAGTGAAGGCATTCCAGTAATCACGGCAAGAGAATATACATCTCGCAGTGCATTACTATCATCCCTTACTTGTACCTGGTCACCAGTACTGCATTCATTTTCTAAATGTAGTTCTGATCCTATCAATTGCTTTTATATTAAGTGTGCCATATTAGCTGTGGGTGGAAAGTCAGGTCATATATCCTTCTGGAGAATCACTGAAGCTCATCCCCGCACTAGCGATGAGGCCAATGTTTCTGTTGAAGCGACACTTGTGGGGCTTCTACATGCTCATAATTCATGGGTAACTGCAATCGGCTGGGGAAATCATGGAGCAGATTCATCAATGTCCCAGTTAGTTCTGGCTACTGGCAGTTCAGATGGAAGGTGAGTGATCAAATGTAATTATCTTGTGTTTATGTTTATTTTAGTTGCCTAATAATTGACATTTTATATTAATTTGATGCTTGGTTTAAATGGATGTCATTCAGTTTAGTTTATTGTGAGCATAATGCTTGCTTCACCTTAAGCCATGAAGGAATGAGATCAAAGCTTCAGTGTTGGTCTCATACTTCTTGTTCTTTTGCTGAATGTTCTGTTTTCCAATAGTATTCTGACATTTCTCCTTTTGCGTTTATACAAAATATGACTATGAGGTTTACTTTTTGATGCATAGGTCTACTAGTTTAGTTCAGATATAGTAAGCTAGTGATACACATGTAGATTTGTCTAGAGACTTTAATGTGATTCTCATTAATTAGTTTCTACAAATATGAACTATCAAGAACATTTGTCATTCAATCGTAAATTTTGCCGATTTTCTATGGATAAGAATAGAGAACTTCTCATTATATATGAAAGTCATCCAAGGAAAATATGCACGCCTCCTTAGGGAAGCCTTAAGATGGAAACAGAAACGAATAATACCGGTCACTCTTCACGAGCTATCCCCCTACCTGTCTGGTCAATGTTACACTATTTTTTACCCCAACCAAATGTGAATGTACATCAACTATCACATTGACTGAAAGTAAATTCTGATTCATCATAGAAATCATTCAGTTTCAAAAGTTCCAGATGTGGCAGCAAACAGCTAAAGGAATCTTCACAAGCTTGACTTTTTCTTCGATGAGCAAGACATAGAAAACATTCCACATGGACCACATCTGAAAATCCCCAAACTCAAGAGGAAGCTGCAGTTTATTTTGTAGAAGTCGCCAAAAGGACTTAGACAAACGACATACAAAGAAGAGATGTCCAACATCCTTCTTATCCTCATGAAAAAAGACATGATCCTCACTTATATTAGCAGGCCATTTAGAAGTTGTGCCCTTGTTGATAATCGTCTGTTAACCATCTGAAAATCCCACTGAAAGTGAAAACCATTGTCATGGATATACATAAAGAGTTGCAGCTACTCACAGTTAGATGTGGTCTTTAATGAAGACAAGTCTCTTAATATCTAGAGTATTAAACAATTATTCTTAACTGTTGAAATAATTACACATTAAAATAATAAGGACTAGGACTTATGGTTATATATAGATGGATCCTTTCACTTATTGTTAATTGGTTTTAAGTTGGATATCTATATTTCAACATGGTATCAGAGTCAAAAGAGGTCTAAATGGGTTCAAGTCCGCACACATCTATTTATGTTTAAAAGATACACTTGTTAAATCTAAGATAGGCCACAAATGAGGGAGAGTATTGGAATAATTCTACGTTGAAAAAATGAGAACTAGGACTTCTAATTATATATCGATGGATCCGTATTTTAACATTAATATTTTGGTACAGTTCCTATTTTAATACGAAAAGCCCTTTTCCTTATTCATCTTTAATAACACTTTGGCATAACTATGGTCAGTGTCAATGTATGGGTGGGGGATGTGGAAGGACTAATTAGATCTCCAGAGGTTAATGGTGCTTGCTTCTCACTTGTGAAGGAGGTAATAAGCGTATCCACCAGCATCAATTGATTGGATTTACCATATGCTAGTTAAATAACTAGATATTGATTTCCTTTTTTTTGGTGTCTATGTAGCTCTCATCAGTTACCTCCATTCCAATTTCAGCAATCTCTATAGTTGTGCCTGATATAACTCTTGATAAGATTGTACTAGCTATCGGAAAAGGATGTGGATCCTTGGAAGCATGGATATGCCATGTATCTAGCAGAAAGTTTGAAAGTGCTGGAATCTGTTATGGCCATGATAAAGTGGTATGTGTTTGTCGATATGGATAAATATTTGTATGCTATTGCCACTTGATGTTGTTCTAACCATGTTTCTCAAATTTCCAGGTTACAGGCCTTGAATGGGATTTTGATGGTGGGCGCTTATATAGCTGTGGCCAGGTAATAATAATGCATAGCTTAGATGTACCATAGTGTTTTTATATCTTACCATATTGTCAAAGTTGTTTGTGCATCCAATTTTTTAAATTGTTAATTGAGGATCTGATGCACACCAATTATGAGTCTGTGTGCAATGTCTTCTTGGTTTCTAATTTTGAAGGATTAGTCAAGTAACCAAATATGAATTAACTTAATAACCTAGTTCAACATGGGATTTTGGAGGCTAATAATGTCATGTAGGGTATGATACAATTTTGGTTGATAGGGGGGATGATTCCATTTTTGGGAGGATGTGTGGGTGTATGGTTCTAAAAATCGATTTTGTGTCGGATTTCACTCTGACAAAAATAAGAAACGTGTCGAACATCAGTGAAAATGTCGGTGAAAATACGGTAAATTTAGAAAAGTTCATGGAAATAATTAAAAAACTTCAAATTTTGCTTTGAAACTCTAGAATAAGTTAAAGTAAACAATAATCTATATTTAAGACTGCTTAGATCAACTTTCTAAACTTGTATTATAGTAAAATACGTTATATGGATTTAATACAAATATTCTGAAGTATAAATGATAGATAAAATTGTGTAATAAATGTTTAAAAACAAAAATACTCATAAAAGTTACCTCATGTATGCTTAATACAAGAAAGAATGTCTTGGTACATCAATATTATGTTGTTGTTCAGTTATATTGTGGGCACGATGAATTTGCTGTTGAATTTGGGACTTCCTCCACAATCCATAGTTGTTCCACGACATATGGCTATAATATGTTTGGTATTCCATAATATAATAATGATAATTTGATATTAACAGTTGAATCAGGAACTCTATTAGTGGATTCTGTGCAATAAGTACTTGTTGAGGCTGTTGAGGGAAGTAATTTTAACTTGGAAGACCTTGATAAGGCTGTTGCTCATATTCTGATAAGGTGGTGCATAATTGAAGATAGAGTTCATATCTTATTCACTTTGTTGACTTGAGATATAGGAAGATGAATTTCTCGTTCATCCACTTTCAAATGTATAATCTGATTGTCCATAAGAACGATCTCTATAAGAACTGTAGTCATAAAGGTCTATAGAATCATGGATATTCAGAGAATCAAATGACTCTAATAAACTTTCCCTAGTATGACTACTCCAAGAATCTGAATCTTGTGCTGTGTCTTCACGAAGTTTTCTTTTATAATGATACGACAAAAGATTAGGTCTTGATAGTTGTCGGGTTTCATGATGCTCATCTTACGTGGCATGTGTGAATTCATCTTCTCCTATAAATGGACTAAGTGACCTTTGACTTCTCCTCGTAGGTCTCCAGTTCCAAGTTGAGTTGCATTTCCACTGTCACCACCTTCATCATCGTCTAGTGGTTGTGAGGTATTATCTGTATTACGCTCATCACCTAAACCTGGAGTTCAACTATGAGAATATTCTAATGAACTGATGTATTCTTCAACATCAATGTCAATTTCAGTAGTAATTCTTGAACTTGGTCTACCTTGTTCATCTAGTACTGGTTATCAATTTCCTTGTAACCACTCTAGTATAGGATCCTCATCTTCGTCTTCATTGTATATATATGTCAAATCAATTGGGTCGAAGTAATTCCTTTTCTTCTCCTTCATATATTTTATTCTCAGCCTCATATTATAGTGCACAAACACAAGATCATTTAATCTTTGAGTTCCCAATCTGTTTCTTCTTTTTGTATGGATAAGATTAAATGTGTTTCAATTTCTTTCACATTCTGAAGCTGAAGCAGTTTGAGATAAAATCTTTATTACAATTTTTTTTAAATTTGGAGCATCTGTTCCATTCAATATCCACCATTCACTTGAAATATGATATTAGATTATTAATGTAGTACTCATATTGTGATGTAATATTATAAAATAAAATAAATAAATACAAATCTTTACTTAGAGTCATCGAAGTACGACCACGAATCGCTTGAGGATCTCTAAATCCGAACATTTGGTTCCTAAAGCATTTAAGTTCATTCAACGCTTCTATTTGAATATTCACATTTGGCTCCAATTTCTTTATCACCAATCTCATAAAAGATGGTAAATCAGTACGATTCCCGAGATCATGATCGTATTGGTACTGCAGGCTCAGATAGTATGCTGCATTAATAAAAAAAAGTAATTAAATAATCGATTATAATGTAAATATAATTATGACAAAGATAAATATATATATTAAACTACTTACTACCTTCATGTAAATAGTGAAGAAGCATGTTGGACCATCTGTTTTCGATAATCTTCAAGTATCCTTTGAATGATCTGTATACTACATCTTTTATCAACTTTATTGTCTCATACAACAAATCCATTGTAGGTTTCTTATCACCATCCATCAAGCAGAGAATCTTTGAAACCAGTTTCATTATGCTTACTATCTTTCGAGCATCTTCCTAAAAAGACTGACTATTAATTATAGAATTTATTTTCCTACCAATTGAAGTATCACTCTTATGATATTTATACCAGAC
Organism: Posidonia australis; assembly: GCA_024699735.1. Classification (NCBI taxonomy): domain Eukaryota; kingdom Viridiplantae; phylum Streptophyta; class Magnoliopsida; order Alismatales; family Posidoniaceae; genus Posidonia; species Posidonia australis. Next base: position 8,325 of record JAMKQA010090164.1, read on the forward strand.
TTGTGAATTAAACATGTACTTTGGTCTGCTTCTTTTATCATTCATCGATTGAAGAGCAATGTAATTTGTTGCAAATCAGATAACCTTAGGCCGAATCAGGTCACCACCACAACACTCAAGTGACCTCATAAAGGCCAATATGTAGGAATGGTTGTAAATAAAATTTATTACAATCTTTGCTTCTCTAACAGTCTTATCCACCAACTTTGTCCTACCAAAGTCCTTAAGTATCAAATCAATACAGTGAGCAACACATGATGTCTAATAGATAAGATACTTAGACATAATTTTTTCACCGGTTTTTTTGAAATTACTGCCATTATCGTTGACAATTTGAACCTCATTTGACGGTCTCACTTGCTTAATGACTTCTATTATTTGTTTATAGAGATATCTATGATCTTTGATAACATCAGAAGCATCAATGGACTTTAAAAAAATTGTGCGTCTATCACAGTAGACGATGAAGTTGATAATTTGTTTTCTGGTAGTGCTTGTCTAACCATCACACATAATAGTGATCCCATAGGTTGGCCATTGTCGTTTCAACCTGTTAATGTAGTTTTATAATTCCTCCGTTTCTGATTTAAGATACTTGTTTATTGTATCATAATCAGATGGTGCTTTTACTCCCATACCTTCTCTAGCCGCTACATCAAGCATATGTTGTAGATACGGTCCTTTTGTAGTATTTGCTGGAATAGCATTAAAAAACATGTATTTGGCTGTAGCTTGACTAACTTTCTCTCTAGCATTTTCAAATATGCCTTTGATAGTCTTCTGCTTCGACTCTTCGGTTCTTCATGTTGCTCAATCTAGATTCTCATACTTTTGATTGTATATTCTAAACATTTCTGCAATGCCTTTACCCTTATCTTTTTGTACACTGTCACTTCTACTTCCTCTAACAATTTCAGAATCATGGAATCTCTGAATTTGTTGTCTATGCTATTATTCATTTCTTGACTCTATTATAGTTCTCCCATACATGTCTCTATCATCTTGAGTTTGACAATCTAAATGATACACTATATCATCATTTGAATCTGGTACAATAATGGACTCACGCTTTCATTCATCAAACAGAAACTTTTTAAATCTTTCATCTCTTTTCGTCCTATTAAATTTTTTGGGATCTTGTGTCCTTTAGTAATTCTCTCATCTGATCACGAATAACAGTTAGGCATGACTTACACCTACTGAAATTACTGTATCGACCAACAAGATGTTGCTTCAATCTTGTAATACCCTCACTCATCATTTTCTTTCCACAGTACTTGCATTCTATTTTCTGTCTGTCGTTGTTGACAGCATAACCATGTAACTATCCTGGGTCTTCAGATTTAGCAACTTACTCCTCATTATCACTTCCATTACTTTGAGATCTATCAGAACTAGACATTGTGAAGACTGAAAATAAAAAATTAAATGAGCTTAATTATATAGAAAAAATACTCAAGCATTAAAAATATGTTTCTTTATTTTTTAATTTTTCTATGATTTTTACAATTTTTTCAGATATTTTATTTAATAATTTGTACATTTAATATTATTTCTGATTTTCTACAAAATTTCAAAAAATATCTTTATTTTTTCAACTTCTTACCATTTTACTCATTTCTTTGCTTAAATTTGAAATATCTGAATGTTTTTCAAAATTTTCAATATTATCCTAATTTTTTAATTATGTACAAAATATTCTGAATTTCTGTTTTCTTTTTAAGTTATAAATATTTTATTGATTTTTTATTTACTGATTTTTAATGATTTTATAGAATTTTTAAGTTAGATTTTACCTTTATTAGATTAGATTTATCATTTTTAGATTAGATCTATCATGTTATTAACATTAAAATACAAAAAATGACATAAAAAAAATAAAATAAAATACAAAAGCATAAAAACAAAACATGAAACCGTATAGGTATACAAAAGATGATGAATATAAAAGTAATTACATAAATAAAGGCAGATAAATATAAAAGATGAATATAAAGGTAGATAAATAAACGCACAAATAAAATAAAACGCACGGGACTCGCACCCTCTCTTTGTTCATACACGAGAGGCGTGTCATGCAGAGGGCATGGGAGGCAACGCTGTGACGGATCCTGCAGAGGCTTGAAGGCTGAGGAAGGTGGGTGGCCATAGAGGCTTGTAGGCTGACAGGAGGCTGCGGATCCTGCACGGGAATGGGCGGAGGGCACAGGAGGGAACGAACGGACGCTGCAGAGGCACGAAGGGCATGAACGGCGGAGGAGGCTGGAGGCAAAGGCGGCACTGGAGCGCAGGGACGGAGAGCACGGAAGACGGGAAGAGTGGGAGAAAGATTAGGGTTGGCAATGGGTCGAGTCTGATCCTGAAAATTAGACTCATGGACCTAGACCCGCTCATTTACTCGGTCGGATCTGGATCTAAAAATACCCAGACCTATGGACCTATAAACTCGATTTGTATATAATATATATAAGTTAAATATAAGGATTAATGTATAATATTTACACTATATATATATAATATATATTATTCTACTTTTAAATCTCATTCTCTCTAAAGTCTATAATTTATGTAGTGTATGCACATTGACATAAAATTGTTGTATGGACATTAACAAAGTTGGTTTGTGGAAGTTAAATATATTTATTTATATGTTATTTAATTATCAATGGTTTATGATATTGTTCATGTTATATATTTATTTATGGTTGTATTTTATTTATGATATATGCATATTGACAGAGAATTGTTTAACACATTTATTTACAATGTTTTCAGTTTAATTAAAAATCTACTTTCTTTAAAAAAATGAAAATAGGTTGAAGTACCCATTAGACTTAAGACCCAGACCCATTATCTTTATGGGTCTGGGTTTGGATCTGGGTCCTGATTTTAGAACCTAGACCCAGACCCGGACCCATGAAATAAGATGGGTCTGGGTATAGGTAGATCTGACCCACACCCGATCTGTTGCCACCCCTAAGGAAGATGACTCTTTGCTGTCGTTTCGTCCGTGTCGGTATTTAAAGATAAGTGTGTGGGTCGATACATGTTTTTAAAGTGTTGAAATTTCTGCCTTTCTCTCGATATACACGACACGCCACCGACATACTCACGGACATACAGTAAACAAAGATATTTTTCCATATGTCATTTCTCCTATTTGAAACCCCGACATGTGTTGGCGAAATTTCGCCGACACGTTAGATTTTATGAACACTGTTTGGGTGGTGCTAACAAGTGATCTACATCCATAGAGCATCCATTGGTCATCCATGCAAATGAAGAATGCAGTTTCATGGTAGCGTCGTTGGATGATTTTGAGATCATTCTGTACGAGGTTGTCAGAACCAGATCAAATTGGCAAGTTCTCCCACCTATGTTACCAAATGTTGACACGTGTTGGTGAAATTTCAACGATACGACACAAATCCAACTTTCCGATATAATATTCAATTGTAATTTGAGAAATACTATGTTGGTGTATTTTAGCCCATGTTGGTGATATGTCAGTCCTATGTTGGTGGAAACAGCATAAAACTGTATATTTTGTATCTTCAAAATATGCCTCATTAACTTTCTACTTCCTCTTCTTTATCTAACTAGTTACATAATAAAAGAACAAAAAAAATATTTTATCCTATACCACATGAGATCACATGCACTTCATCAAGTGGTTTACGAATAAAACCCATTCAACCACTTGTATCAATCGGTCCAGTAGTTTGACCATCCAGTTCAACGAGTTTGGAGAGACCATGGACACCTTGATTTTGTATCTGGTTATTTCTGTAACACTGAATGGTTTTGGGGCTAATTTTTGATTTAATATAGAGGAAGTTAATTGAATGTAATTGCTTAGAAAGTTAAACAAAACACTTGCTAGTTCAATTAATGTTGTCTCAAAGTTTTTTGTTAAAAATTTAAGTTTGTGACGTTACTTACACAATTACTTAATAAATAATTAAAACATATCACTGCATTCTTCCACGTGTCTGCATCCTATTTTTTAGGGATTTGATGTTTCACCATGTCTCTGTTATGTTGTCTCCCATGTCCATGTTTGTGCAACCTTTACTAGGAGAGAAATCGAGACACCTAAATTTTGTATTGGCTGTTTCTTGGGCACTATATTGCTTAGGTGCTAAATTTGAATTATTATAGAAAGTTAAACTAATTTTGTTGTTTAGAAACTTATGATAGTAAGATAAATGTCTTTTTAAGAACTTATGTAAAACATCAGTTTATGATGTTACTTTTATAATAATTTAATAATTAATTGAAAATATATTGCCATTTCCCTTAGTATGCTCGTGACCTGTTCTTTTAGGATTTGCCATTTGAGTATCTTTCTGTCCTGTGCTTGTTTCTCTGCTTCTTTGGGAGATCCCTTATTTAGGTGTTTTCTTTTCTCTATAGAATTTTTTATGGTCTAATGCTTTAAAAGAGAGAGAGAGAGAGATTAAGAAAGGAGGAAGCAAGGTTTCCATGTAGTGTTCTCAACGTGGAAAACTACTATGACTTGAGCCTTCTCAATGCAAGAATAGTAACTATCTTTCAAGTTTTGGAGATGAGAAATAATTATTGTTAGAGTATATGGTTATTACTCATTTAGTGTTAAACAGTTATTGGATATCCATTTACCTAGTAGTGTCTAATATCCCTATATATGTAATCCTAAATACTCAATAACAACATTTATTCTTCTTCTCTATCTCTTTCACATGATACCAGAGCCTGGGTGTTCTAACCACCCCTGAATTGTGCCCTCCTGTCGGAACTACTGTCGTCTGTCGTTGTCGTCCACCACCGTCCGTCGTTGTCGGCATTGCCAGCTTCGACCAGATTACCTATCGGACTGTCCAGTCACCATTGGTGCCCCTAGAATAGTCGACGGACCACTTTTCCCCTTCCAGGCAGCAGTCCAGCCACTTCCGACGGTTGCTCCTCCGGCAACCCTCGTCAGAGCCGTTCAGCCTCTGTCCAGCCCCCGTCGGCCTCTCCTTGGCCTGTCCATGCCACTGACAAGCTCTTCAGGCTAGGGTAGGCCCTCTTCCAGCGTTGTCCAAGCCGTTTGTGACCCAATAAGGCCTCTTTGGCGAATGCCTACCAGTCGATGAGGCCTCTTCGTCCCTCTTTGTCAACTATAGGGGTAGTCCAACCCTTCTTATGAGGCAGTCTAGTCTAGTAAGGGCATGCTTTAGGCCCCGTCTTTGGCTCCTATCTTTGATGTGTGTGGATACGTCATATCCACACTTGGTGAGCAGTCCAGTTTACGTATTTGGTTATTTTTCGGGTTATATATTGGTATTATTTATCGATTTTCAGTTCAGTATGGCTTCCTGTGATTCACTAGTAAAACATATGAGTGGTACTTCTAAGTAACTGTTTGGCCCAAACTACCTTTTATGGTCACAAAGCTTCGAGACCTTCATTTTGGCCCATAGGAAACTGAAATATCTTAGAAGGTAGTTTGGCCAGACACATATGAGGACTGGTTAGTCGATGATGTGGCAATTATTACATAGATGGTGAGCAATATGGAGCCCTCAATTGCACGAGGGGTTATATTACACGAGGGGTTATGTTGTTATAGCCTGCAAAAAAAATATGGGACATCCTCCGACTGACATATGGCCACGAGAAGTATATATCTCGAGTCTGTGAGATATATGAGCAGCTGTTTACCTTACGACAGGGAGATCGATCAGTTCAAGAGCACTTTACCGCTCTCCGTGCCTTTCTAGATGAGTTAGATGTGTACGAGCCATTGACTGTTGACATCACGCATTTACGACAGTATCAAGAGGAGTTGGCAGTTGCAGTCTACCTTTCTAACCTAAATCCAGACATCGGTTCTCAAATTAGGAGTCAGGTGTTGGGAGTTGACAGTGTTTTAGATATTTAGACTACCTTTGCCAAGGTCGTTCGAGTTTCTATGGTTGTACCACTTACTGTGTCAAAGCCATCAACCATGGTAGCGACTAGAGGATGAGGTCGTGGTGATTCCCAAGGTGGAGGTCGTGGTAAAGGAGAGACAGGTGAACGTTCCCGTTATGCGTATTGTGGACGGTTGGGTCACAGGATAGACAAGTGTTGGGATATTATTGGCCGCGACCTCAAACGGCGAATGTCACACAGAGCCTCACACTGCTGCTACTACTGAGGAGCAGACGTTTATAGTTTTCTAGGCAAACTATGAAAGGCTTCAACAGCTAAAGGTCATAGATTCTGCAACCACGGTGACTCAGGCCATCTCCTCAAGTATTAGTGCCTTCCATGCATCCAGGGAGTCCTCCTAGGTCATTGATTTCAATGCCTCCTCTCACATGCCCGGTACACGCAACTTGTTTACCCACTTATCTTAGTTGTCTGATATTCAGAATGTGGCAATTGTGGATGGTCGAACTTGTCCCGTCTGTGGTGAAGGAGTGATTCAAGTCTCTTCACAACTTTCTCTTGACAAAGTCTTGTTTGTTCCTGATTTTCCTATAAATTTGTTGTCTATTAGTGCTATTACTAAACAATTACATTGTTACGTCACCTTCTTTCCCTTTTATTGTACATTTCAGAATTTGTAGATAGGGAGGAGGATTGGTTTGGACCGTTATCAAGGAAATAGAGTGTACCTACTGGTTCGTGATGATATACCACAAGGACATGCCTCTGTGGTATCTACCTTCGAGTCTTCTTCATTGTGGCACTACCGATTGGATCATCTGTCGCATCAAAAGCTTCAACAGGCCTTGTCTTGGTGTTTAGCATCGTTGTTTGAGTGTGAGTCTTGTCAGCTGGGTAAGCACCATCATACTTCCTTTAAGAGATTGTATCTTGTGTCTAGTACGTCTGTTTTTTAGTTGGTTCATTGTGATGTTTGGGGTCTATCCAGAATTCAATATGTTTCAAGATATAGTTATTATATAGTTTTTATTGATGATTTTCTAGAGTCTCGTGAATATATTTACTCAGGGATCGTAGTCAGGTCTATGATGTACTCAAAATTTTTTTGATGGAAATAAAATATCAGTTTGATGTCACATCAAAAATATTGCGTACTGACAATACACTTGAGTTTGTTAAGAATAAAATTACTTCTTATTGTGCTTCGTTGGGCATGATACATTAAACTTTATGTTCCCATACATCACAGCAAAATGGAGTTATAGAATGCAATCATAGGCACATTTTGGATGTCACCCACACTATCATGGTTCATATGCATGTGTCAAAGTAGTTGTGGGTTGATGCAGTGCTTACAACCACCTATCTCATCAATAAAATGCCTTCTGCACCTCTTGGAGGAGAAGTATCACTTTGTCGGCTTAAACCTCAGTCAAGTCTGTTCAATCTGACTTCTAGAGTGTTTGGGTGTGTGGCATTTGTCCAAGACCTCTTTCCTGGTTTGGACAAGCTGTCTCCAAGGTCCATTAAGTGTATGTTTGTTGGATATTTCAAGACCCAAAGGGGATATCGTTGCTTCCATCCTCCCACTAGGTGGTACTTTGTGTTTGTTGATGTCACCTTTCTTGAATCAGTGTCATACTATGAGGAGTCACTCTCGTCTAGTGTGTCTATCTTATTTCCATTATGTGTTGAATTGTAAGATGAAAATGTTCAGGGGGGACCTATCTTGCCACAAGAGGTCATTCGCCCTTTGCAGGTATACTAGCGACGCCAGCGCACCTCAGTTGCTCCCACCACTGAACCATCCTCCTCTGTAGATGCAAATCCACCCACTAGTTCCTTAAATCTTCCCATTGTCCTATGGAAAGGTACTCGTTCTTGCACTGTCCATCTTCCAACTTTGTTTCTTATGATTCACTTCATCATCTTTTTCGTAGCTTTGCATTATCCCTTGTTTCTCAGTCTCTACCCAGGAATCATCAAGAGGCACTTTCTATCCTACACTGGAAGGATGCTATGGATGAGGAAATGGCAACTCTTACTAATCGTGGCACGTGGGAATTGGTGACCCGTACTGCTGAGGTTGCAGTAGTCACTTGTAAATGGGTATATTCCATTAAGTATAAAGCAGATGGCACCATTGATAGATATAAAGTCAGGTTGGTGGCTAGGGACTTTACTCAGACATATGAGATAGACTACGAGGAGACGTTCTCACCTGTGGCTCATCTTAATTCCATCAGAGTGCTTCTGTCTTTGACACTAAATTACTCTTAGGAGATGTACCAACTGGATATCAAAAATGTCTTTCTATATGAGGACTTGCAGGAGTCTGTTCTGATAAAGCAACCTTCAAGGTATATTGCTCAGGGGGAGGATCGTGTATGTAGACTCAAAAAGGCAATTTATGGCCTTAAACAAAGTCCAAGAGCGTGGTTTGAAATGTTTATTGTTCTTTTTGGAGGATTTTAGTGGTGTGCAGTGGATCATTCAGTATTTTATAGGAGGATAGCTAGGGGATGTATCATTTTGGCTGTATATGTAGACAACATACTTGTGATTGAAAGTGATACTCAGGAGATTACGGAAGTAAAACATCATTTACAGGCTTACTTTGTCACAAAAGACATTGAGAAGCTTCGCTACTTCCTTGAGATAGGGTTTGCTTATGCACATGGTAAAATGACACTGTCACAAAGAAAGTATATTCTAGATCTTCTACAGGAGATAGGTCTTTTGGGGTGTAAACCACAAAGTACGTCTATTAAGTAGACACCTTCATTCTGGAACAGTAGCTCTGAGTTATTGGAGGATTCTGGTCAGTACAGGAGACTGATTGGGAAACTCATTTACCTGATTGTGACCAGACCTGATATTTTATATGCAGTTAGCCTTTTGAGTCAGTTTATGCATGAGTCTAGGAAAATGCACTGACTAGGAGCTCTGCGGGTTCTATCATACACGAAGAATGTTCCAGGGAAAGACTTGGTATACAGGAAAAATGGACATTCTAGGACTACTCATATTCAAGATATGTAGGAGATAGAAGGGATAGGAAATCCACATCTGGCTTCTGTACCTATATAGGAGGCAATCTGGTTATTTAGCACAGTAAGAAGTAAAATGTGGTGTCCAAGTCCAGTGCAGAGGTTGAGTATAGATCGATGGCACAAACAGCTTGTGAGATGATGTGAGTGAAGTCACTGTTGGAGTAGTTTGGATTTGATGTCGAAGTTCCTATGTCTATGTGTTGTGCTACGATATTTATTGCAAACAATCCTACTTTTCATGAACGTATAAAGTATGTAGAGGTTGACTGTCATTTCATGAGGAATATGGTTATGATGGAGGTTATCTTTACTTGTTATACTCAATCTTCTGAACAGTTAGCAGACACATTTACTAAGGGTCTCAATGTAGAGATGTTTGAGTCTTTATATAACAAATTAGGCATGGGTGATATATATGCTTCAG
>JAMKQA010090165.1:0-11210 GCA_024699735.1 Posidonia australis
TTTCGGTATACCGATTTCTCCTGAAACGGTATGCCGTTTTCCATCGGTATGCCGTTTCTGCATTTTCCTTTGATTCCTCAGCTCTTCGGAACTCCGACGCATGTTCCGTTTTCTTCTGATTCGGTATGCCGTTTTTCCTTCGGTATGCTGATTTGCTATTCCTCTTTATGGAAACAAATGGTTGATGAGTGTACCGTTTCTTCTGACTCACGTTCCATTTTTCCCTGATTCGGTATGACGTTTCTCTTACGGTATGCCGTTTTTGTCTGAACGGTATGCCAAAATATCTTCGGTATGCCGTTTTTGTTATGAACTGAGAATCTTAAAGAATATATGATTTTTGTCCTTAACATCTTTAATCCTTTTTCTAAGTATTAGTTTACAACAATTAATTCCTTTGTATAATCATCAAAATAACCAAATATATTTCTAACAACTGCATCAGCACACACTCCAAACTAGTCCCACAGGCATCACTATAGACTGTGAAACCGCCACTGCCAGCGGGTAAAGTCAAAACTAGGGTCGATACCAGACGAGCCTTCAACTCATTGAAGCTCTTCTCACACTGCCAATCCCAAGCAAAGTGCACTTCCTTTTTGGTCAATTTGGTCATTGGTGCAGCAATCTTGGAGAAATCCTGAATGAATCTCCTATAATAACCCACCAGGCCGACAAAACTTCTAATCTCAGTCACAGTCTTCGGTTTGGCCCAACTGCTCACAGCTTCCACTTTGACTGGATCTACCTTGATGCCTTCTCCTGAAATAATGTGACCAAGGAAAGACACATCTTTCAGCCAAAACTCACACTTGGAGAACTTGGCATAAATCTGATGCTGTCTCAATGTCTCTAGTACGATTCTCAAGTGCCTCCGGTGGGTCTGGACATCTGGAGAATACACCAGAACATCATCCACAAACATAACCACAAACTGGTCCAAATAGGGTCGGAACACCCTATTCATCAGGTCCATGAAAGCAGCCGGAGCATTCGTCAACCCGAATTGTATAACCAAAAACTCATAATGTCCATAACGGGTGCGAAAGGCCGTCTTCTGCACATCTGGCTCACCGATCCTCAACTGATGGTATCCATATCTCAAGTCTATCTTGGAAAACACCGATGCTCCCTATAACTGGTTGAACAGATTGTCGATCTTGGGTAGTGGATACTTGTTCTTGACAGTGATCTGGTTCAACATCCTGTAATCTATACAGAGCCGAAGTGAACCATCCTTCTTCTTTACGAACAGAACCGGTGCTCCCCAAGGTGAAACACTGGGACGAATAAATCCCTTATCCATTAGTTCTTGTAGCTGATTCCGAAGCTCCCTTAACTCAGTAGGAGCCATCCTGTACGGAGCCTTGGAAATAGGACCTGATCCCGGCACCAAATCAATCACAAACTCCACTTCCCTGTGCGGTGGCATTCTAGGCAATTTCTCTGGAAAAACATTGGGATATTCCCTCACCACCAGAAAGTCTTGAATCTCGACCACAGGTGAAGTAGAGATTGCCACATAGGCCAAGTAGCCCACACTGCCTCTCGCCAAATGATGATAGCCTTGAGAGCAGAAATCACTTTCCTGGGCTCACCTAGTCTGGTGCCCTGCACCATACACCAGCTTTGGCCTGGACACTCTGCCAAAACTCTCCTCTTGGCACAATCTATCACAGCTGAATGCTGTGCCAGCCAATCCATTCCTAGGATAACATCATAAACTTGCATATCTATCAGGATCAAGTTGGCTTGAAAATCCCTGTCCCCTAGCTGAATACCTACCGGTCTCAAATATCTCCACACTAGACTGTGTTCTCCCAATGGAGTGTCCACATTTAGGTGGAATGCCAATCTAGCGGGCCTAGTTCGGATCTTAGAAGTAAACAACTCGGAGACAAAAGAAAATGAACTCCCAAAGTCGAACAAGACTCAAACAATCCGATCAGCCACAAGGAAAGATTCTATAATCAACACATCATAACCATAATCATAATAAGAAATAGTGTCAATTATACATAGGACCTATTATTATAGGACAGGACTTATCAAATACAACCATGCTAGTTCTTATCTTCCACCACATCTCCAGATGGGCCGGCATCTAGGGCAGCTATGGAGAACACTCTCCCTTTAGTAGGCTGACGTGGTGCATCTCCTGTTGGCTTTGGCTGGCTGGGACAGTCCTTCTGGTAATGCCCGGACTTGCCACAGTTGTAGCAGACTACTCTGTCCAAATTCCTCTGCCTTTGCCAACATTGCGCCGCTACATGCCCCATATTGCCACAGACATGGCATGGTCTCACCTGTGGGCCACTTCTAGACCCGACATGGCTGAAATCCATACTCTCTTCTCTACCAGACGTAGGCCGTTACTTCCGCTTCTTCCCGGAGCTGTCAAAACTCTCAGAACTTTGCGCTTTCGTCACTAACGGTCGAGAAACAGAGGGTCGGGAAACAGATGGTCGAGAGACAGACTTTTTTCCGTTTTCCTTCTTGGGATACTCCTCCTGAAACAGCCTATGATCATCCTCGTAGCAGCTGGCAAGCTCAACAGCCTTCGTTAAAGTCTGGCATCTGAGGCCAATAACTCTAGATCTCAACACAGGGATCAGTCCCTCCACAAATCTCTTGGACCTATTTTTCTTAGAAATTGTAGCCTGAGAGAATTGCTCTAGCTGAAGGAAGGACAACTCATACTTAGCCACAGATAGGCTACCCGGCTTCAGGTTCCTGAATTCTTTGTCCAGCTTATCCCTCTCATGCTCAGGGAAAAACCTCTCATAAAACACCTCCCAGAACTCATCCCAAGAGATCATCAGCAGGTCCGCATTCGGGAATTTGGTGCGGCGCACTGTCCTCCACCACTGATCTGCAACATCCTTAAGCTGGAAAGCTGCGATCCGGACCCACTTCTCTGCTGGGTACTCGATCCCCTCAAGGATCCTCTCTACCTTCAGGAACCAAGCCTCACACTCCTTTGGTGTGCCGCACCCATCAAAAGTTAGCGCGCCAAGCTGGCGGAACTGCTTAATCCACGGGTCTCCCTTCGCTTCATCCTTGCTAGAGCTGCCAAAGGACTAGGCGAATCCCTGCATCATCTAGCCAAATTCTCGTCTCATCCCCCTCCATCCATTACCCTCTCCCATCTCGGGGTCAGGTACAGAAGTCTTGCCACGACTGCGGCCTCGGTGAGACATCTTCCTGCCAGCACCACAAAACATAACAATCCAAAAATTTAGGTGCACACACCTTTAATGTGCAATCCTAGGGAGCCACTAGACCGGTCATCACCAAGCCGGTGCTCTAGGTGTAACCTTAGCTCTGATACCACTCTATAACACCTCGATCCTGGGCACGCTACCAAATCACAGTATCACGAGCATAATTACACTAATTACAGAAATATAAAATAACTGTAACTAAGGCTCACCTTTAGGATCACGATGTGCAGCTAGAAGCTCCAACTCCTACACTGGAACTCGGCTGCACGCGGTGTACACTTGAAACCAAAAGAGCACACGTGAGTGACATCTAAGTCACCCAGTACGTGCCCCAAACACACACAAAATCTCGACAAAACCATAAAACTCATTCTTGATTTTTCAAAAATTAATTTTTCTTTTGGAAATCCTCTTTTCTTTCATTGGAAATCACATGGGAATTCAGTCCCAAAATCATGTTCTTTTCAAAACCATACCTCGTTCCTTTTCTTAAAACATTTGGAAACTCATTCTCTTTCAAAACACACCTCTTCATTTTCTTTTAAAACCTTTGGAATTCATTTTCCAAAACATTTCTTCCTTTTTCAATGCTCGGGATTTCTCCTTAAAATCACACTTTCAAATTCATATTTTCGACCAGATCCAGCCTAAAACATAGTGCCCTTCGGGCTCAAACTAAATCATAAACACTGGCTGGCAACTGGTTAAAACATCAATATCATTTCATTTCAGGATCTTAGGGTTATCTCATATGCCCAATCCTGACCAAAACACATTTTCTTTCTCTTTATTCATTTCCACTTTTCTTTACTGATGTTACATTGATCAGGGGTAACCAGGCACACAAGCAGTAGGCGAGGACATCCTTTCCCTGCGTCCTTGCACTGCCACTGTGAGATTCCCTGTGCAAGCTGTCACTGCCCTAGCCAACTGACCTCAATTTCTTTTTCAAATATGTGCACGGGGATACGTCTCTATTTGACGCCCCAGTCGGTGACCCGAACAACTAGGTCCAATGACCTAGGCTCAGCTTACACTGTCGGTGACCCGAACAACTAGGCTCAAAAGCCCAAGCTTAGCTTACACCGTTACGTGCTTGATGACCTAAACAACTAGGTACAACGACCCAAGCTCAGCCTACACCGCCGGTGACCCGAACAACTAGGTATAGAAACCCAGGCTCAGCCTACACTGTCTCAAGCTCGGCAACCACAGTCATGTTTGGCAACTGGATCATGGGAGTCTCATACTCCTACCCCGTTGTCGACACTAGCACCTGTGGCCTCATACACATTATTAGTGTTCCATTTAAAAACTCTTTTTAACTTTTCTTTCAAAACCATTCTTCATTTTCTTCCATTCTTTTCGTTGCAAGAATCTGTCTCCTTGCAACACTCGACCCTCCACCAGGGTCTCAACTCAAACCATGAAAACCATACTTTAAAACCATAAATTGGGTCTCATGTCCAAACCACATAAAACCATCTTTTCATTCATTTATAGGGTCTAAAACCCAAAACCACATCCAAATCCATTTGTTTGGGTTCCACATTCCTCCATGTTATTACATGGGGAAACTTCATTCACATAAGTTCATCATACCTTTAAAAACCATTTTTCCAATCATTTGAATCCATATTAATACATACTAGGTTCAGGGCAAAATCGTTAGACCGAATCCCCAGTTCGGTATGCCGAAATTCCCTGTTTCGGTATACCGAATATTTTCAATATGTCGAAACCCCTTGTTTTGGTCAACCGGGGGATTTCGATCTACCAAACCCTAGGTTCTGGCTTAATCTGCTAGGATTTCAGCATACAGAAATGAATTCGGCATACCGAATTCCTCACAGACAGGGCACACCCCTGTTTCCAGCGACTGAATTCGCTCAAGGTGGGAGTCCCGATCGGACCCCCCAAACATTCATCATAAATTTCCATAAAATCATGGGGTATAGACTCTTGAGTCTACTTAAAAATCCATCAAACCATTCTTATTTCATCCATCACACAGTTCACACTAAAGTCACAAAGGGAAGGGGCTAAAAAATGGCTACTATAGCCTTCAACCCCAAAAATCACGTTTACCCTCACAAACACCAATCTTAACCGCATGATATCTACATTCTCATGCTATATGCCACATTCCCATCATTCCATGATTTATCCACAATTTTTCATGCTTTTTATCTCCATTTTCATGTAATTAATCCATTGTTAATAAAACTCTAAACGGAGAGAGGGGAGGGGTCGCGTACCTGGCTTAGACCTCTCGCAACCCTTACCACACTCCGACAAGCCTTCTCGTACCTCGTCGAAGCTTCCTCGTGCAAACGGAACACCATGAGCGGCTCACACCACCTTCTCATTGCGTTCGTTCCTCTTTCTCTTCTCCTTTCTCGGTCACCTTCTCCTCTCTTTGCACGCCCCAGCCTCCCTTTATCCTTTTTTCCACCTGTGTCGCGCCGACCACCCATCGCGTTGGAGGAGACGGTGAGGCACAGTTTGGCGTCGTTGGTGGCATGGGTCGGGGAAGGGAAGGAAGGAGACGGAAATGGTGCGGGCTCGTGAGAGGAAAGGAAAAGAAAGGAGAAAAAGAAGGAAAAGAAAGGAAGAAAAGACTGACACGCAAATCGAGGCAACTGTGCATCCTTAAATCGGACTCCACATTGGTCCCAAATCATAGTGAGGTGCACAGAGAGCCAATTGCAAGCTCACACACATCCAAAATGAACAGATTATCCATTAATAAACCATTTAAGCAATATTACAATAAATTACATGGTTTACAATTAAAATGGATAATCAGGCCCATATGTCACATACACAGAGTCTAGGAGAAAAGCTCATCAAAAAAGAAGGCAGAAGTGTGACATCATTACCAGCAATTGATTCCCATTAACCGGGAAATTGGATTTTGATGGCTCTAGATTCCTTTTATCAGTTACATATATGACCGTCCTATTGTATGTTTGTCAGGATTATATGAAAGCAACTTGTGAGATAATCTTCTTATTAGTCTCAATACTAATGAAAGATTATGCGTAGACTGGTGCAGGTTCACCATGTGTTTTATGCTATTGAAGGATTATGAGGATGATTAATATTTCGATATAAATATAATGTGAAAAATCATATCATTTCCTTTAAATGTTCCAATAGATGGATGCTTGCATTAGGCACTATTTTTATCCACTGTCTACAAAATCAATTCTATTCTCTGCCTAAAGAAGTGTTTCATGAATCAACTATTTTGTCAATGCTGCCTTTCATTAGGCTGTTTGCCAGCAAACAAATTTTGTAGTTTGATTACTTTCATTAGGTTGTGGATATGTACTTTTTTAATGTTTTATAATCATGATGTCCATAATAGAATTTCAAAAACAGACAAAGTATTTGTGTATGAGAATTTTTTTTCTTTTATGTCGTTTTTTTATCATGGAAACAATGGGCACAAAAAGAAGTCCCAACTCTTTCTTATGAGTGATTGTGTATACTCTTTTTGAAAGAAGCATTACTCTTGTATATAGAATCTAAAAGGCAAAAGATCATTCATATGCAAAAAGTAGTTTTGTATGTAAAAGGAAAAAATCATTCATATGTAAAGAGTATGGTTGATTTCACTACTCGCAATACAGTTCTAGTTGATTTCATTTGCTTGCATGCTCTTGAGTAATTAATGTTGTGATTGTCCCTTGTTTGTTTTAATTGAAAGTAATTACATACGTGTGCCTCATTTTTAAATTTATAGTAGTTTAAAATTTACCTCAAGTTAATTTTTGTTTGTTACTTACGTAATACATTTTTTATCTACTTATGTATAGATGGCTAGTCGTAATCGAATTGTGCAACTAAAGAAAAAAATTGACAGTCGTATCATAGATGAGATCATAATAGATACATTCCAAGATATGGTCAAATTGTACGAGATCAGCTATCCACCCCGAAACATTGTCCATAATGTAGGGTTTACAAGTGAAAGAGTTGTAAGAAATATGATGACGGGTCATTAAAGGATTACCTTTGAAAGTTGTAGGATGCTTCCTAGTGCTTTTGTTAATCTGTGTACCATATTTCGTGAAAGGGGTTTGCTTGTGAATAGTTTGTGGGTATCTGTGGAGGAACAAGTAAGAATTTTTCTCCAAACACTTAGACATGGCCATAAAAATAGGATGGTGCAACAAAGCCTACAACACTCTGGTGAAACTATTCGTAAATACTTTAATAGAGTTCTAAGGGCAGTTGTTGAGTGCGCTCCTGATATTATATGCCTTAAAGAGAGTCTTACTTCCATTCCAAGGCACATCATGGAATATACCAATGGGAAGTATTATCCATTTTTCAAGAATGCAGTTAAAGCATTAGACAGTACACATGTTATGTGTGTTGTGCCTAGGAAGGATTAGATGGCTTATAGGTGTGGAAGAGATCCGAAGCACACCACACAAAATCTATTAGGCGTTTCTGATTTTAATATGAGGTTCACATTTATTTTTGCTAGTTGGGAGGGAACTGCACATGATTGCAAGGTTCTAAATCATGCACTAGCAGATCCCAATCACAAGTTTCCACATCCTCCTGGAGGCTAGAAAGTCCATTGATACTTTGAATTTTTGATAAGGTTTTGCAATTGTTATATGTAATACAAAGATACTAATAATCCACTTGTTTAAATTTACAGATAAGTACTACCTTGTTGATGCTGGGTATCCAAACAGAACCAAATAGAAAAGGCTATTTGGCACCACATCGTACAACACGGTATCATGTCGCACAATTCCAAACATCCCGACCACGTGGGAAGAAGGAGCACTTTAATCAAATGCACTCCTCCTTGAGCAATGTTATTGAGCGGTCCTTTGGTGTTTTGAAGAAGCGTTGGAATATTCTAAACTTCATGCCACCATATAGTTATAAAAAACAAGTCAAGATTGTTGTTGCATGCATGGCTCTCCACAACTTTATAATTGAATAATGAGTAGTGGATGAAGTACTTGAGGATTCTATTGTGGATGAAGACATTATGCCGCAGGAAGACATCGATAATGATAATGTTGAGCCAACTACCTTAGATGAAATGGGGATGGCTGATTTTCATAATGCTATTCAAGATCTAATCGCAGATGCATGAGGAATAGTGTGAACTTAATGTTGTATAACTACTCCCAACCTGTAATCTTTTTGTGGTTGTTGACTTGTTATCAATATGTCCAAATAACTTTAGTGATGTATGATAAAGTTGGCATTGGCTTGATTTCCTTCATTATATTACTTTAAGTTGCTTGGTTTCCTAATAGACATGAATATTAATTAGTACTAAACTTGGCACAGCTTAAGACTTATTCAATTCCTTCATTTGTTGTATGGATGGTGCAATCAATTATTTTCTCTCTTGTTTCTTCCGTAGACTAGATATGATTTAATTTATTTTTGCTAATTTCCTTAGAATATGTGAGATAGGTGAGATACTTCATATTTATGTACTCAATGGTCATAATTTTATGCAAAGATTATAATGATCATATTTATCTATCACATATAGAAATGTTGCATGTGCTTAAAAATTTTCATTGGATTTTTTTGAAACTGCATGTGCTTATAAATCCACATTTTAGATTATTATAGCATTTACAAGAAGCCTTTTAATCTATTATAGCAATATAGACCTTGCACACATGTTGAGCTCACCAAGTAACCAAATGATTGATAACAATAGAGATGAAGTGAACAATCAGACAAGTACTACCCCTACTCCTCCTGGTGGTCGGACAAGTGGTGTTACTCATCAGTCATCAATCAAGAAATTCAAGAAGTAGGGTAGCTATTGTTGGAGGTTTAAATAAAATGCCTGAAGTACGACAGACACATAAGGCTGAGTGAAGTACGACAGACACATAAGGCTGAGTGGGAAGATGATCTAGTTGAGATTTTCCTTGACATTTGCATCGACTTGCACCTTGAAGGACACAAACCGGGTTCCCACTTGAATGCAACTGGTTATGAAAAATTGTAGAAGAAGTTGTTTGAGTTGCGTGGAGTAAAACGAACCCATTCGCAACTCAAAAACAAGTTTGAGAGGCTACGCATTGATTGGCAGCTTCGGAAAATAATTTCATTGCAAACTAGGATTAGTTGGAACCCAAATACTCAGACTTGGGAGGGAGCTGATGATAGTTGGTGGGAGCAATTCAAGATTGTGAGTACTCTTCTACACACAAAATTATGTTGGTATTCATATAACATCTTTGGTTATAACTTAGTTACATATTTTGATACTTATAGAGAGAACCAAAGTGTGAGAAATTCAAGTATAAAGGGCTTAACTTCCATGACAGACTAATGAAGCTCTTTGATGGGAATGTTGCTACGAGGAAGCACGCCTTCATCCCTGGTGCCACTATCCAACACTTTTTTTAGGTCAAGGTCAAGCAGATGACTTAACCGACACAACAGCATTCCCGCCACCTTCGACTACTGATGCAACAGAAAACTTGCATAGGTCGGACACAAATTATTGCAAGATAGTTGGCACGGGTAATACACAAGATTCCACAAGTACTAGTACAATGCCTGCAACAAGGAAACAAAAGAAGGTAAAGACCTCCAGCAAGGAAGTTCTCGAAACAAGGCTTGCCTCCGTTGGATCATTTGTTGAGGCATATGGTCAGTTGAAGGATAGCACTAGCATGGGAAGATGCTTGCAGTTGCTCAAGGAAGATGGCATTGATGTTAACTCAGAGTTGTACTTATATGCTATCATGCGTTTTAAGAGTCCAGACCTAAGGGAGGCATTTGTTGACATCACACCACCAAGGCTTAGGCTGAAATGGCTGAAGGTGCGATATAATGCATGAGTTTCTGCAGGCAAACCAATGGTGGGTTGAGTTGTTGGATGCTTTATTTCTTGCTGGACTTGATCTTGGTTGAGTTGTTGGATGTTAATGCTACTTGATGCTTTATATGTGGGAGACACTTTATTTGTTAATTTAATGCTACTGATGCTACTTGATGCTTTATATGTTGGTCTCTATCTTATTTATATGTTGCTACTTGATGTACTGTATATGTGGAATCGAATATGTTAATCCATGTTTATTGATCAGTGAGTGATGAAAGACGTTGTTTTCTTGCTGAAAATATTAGTAGTATGTTGTTAGTACAATTAAGTTATTTTTGAGGCAACTCTACGATCAGTTAAGTATGCTTTATATGTGGTAGTATGCTGTTAGTATACCAACATGTCCTTAACTCTGAAGATGTTTAGGCAACCCTAATTTGATGAAAGCATCCTGCTCATGTATTCCTATCAAATTATTTTGTGTTATGTCAGTTGAGGAATCTTGTTGTTTTTCACATGTTTATGTTTATTGTACACGCATCTTGCAACATTTTGCTGCTTTATATGGTTAATGGAGAGCATCTATGTCTAATATTCAGTAAGTTTTTGCTAACACTAGATTTTTTCTTTGACTTTATCTCACGGTTATTCTGTTTTGAATCTGAAAGCTTTCTTTCCAATAACTTCAGTAATAATAATGTAAAAATTAAGGACAATTCTTATCATGAACCACTCTTAGACATACACACAAAAGGAAACCCTCCCAATAAGCCTACGATTTATGCCATAGATATAAACAGGCAATGCATAAAACTGTTGTGCTTCAACTTATGACATTTTTGTCAGAATTGGTCTTGGTTACAAACTAGTCTGCATTTTGTAATAGTACAGTTATCTTCTGCTATTCTATGATGTCGATTGTAAATTGCTCTAGGTTTCTTTTCAGTTGTGTGTTTTGCCTTGGCAGATTACATTGTTATATTTCTTTTCAGCTCGCGTGAAGGAAAAGAAAAGGAAAGAAAAGAAAAGAGAAAGAAATGGCATGCAAATCGAGACAGCTGTGCATCTTCCAACCGGACTCCAAATTGGTCCTAGATCACAACCAGATGCACAGAAAACCACCCACAACCACACACAACCAAGAAACA